>JAWRYS010000209.1:0-282510 GCA_034769895.1 Magicicada septendecula | reverse complement strand
TGAAAAGTGAAATTAAAAGACAAAATTGCCACTTTGATGAGAGAATTAGTACAGTAGAAACACGTTGTGATAACATACAGAAAAACACACTAGCAATTGTTGATGATAAATTCAGTAGTAAAATTAGTAGTTTAGATACTAAAATAGATCTAATTTATGACACCGTTAATGACACGGTTAAAAGTCAGCTAGAGTCACAAAGTACAGAAATACAACAGAAGTGTTTAAATTTGGTAGAAAGTCAGATAGAAGTTAAAACCAATATTGAAGTGAACAACCAAGTTGAATTGAAAACTAATGTTTTACAAAATCATTTAGAGAAAATTGAATTAAATGTAATAGATATTACCAAGAATTTAGAAACCATAGATAATACCATAACAGAACATGAGAGAAATACCAAGAGTAGATTTAATTTGTTACAAAGTAAGATTAAAGAAATTGATGATTTAACTATACAAAATAGTATGGATGTGCATGATAAGTATGATGTAATTGCAAATAGTTTAACCAGTGTAAAAAATGAGTTACGGGGAGAAATCAATAAAAATATTTCAAGCACAAATGATAGGGTAATCGTAACTAGGGATTTCTATAATGAAATAGAACTAGAGAATTTTAGCCATGAAAACAGAGTAATACATCCCATGCGTTTTCTAAATCAAACACGGGATTATAATTATTTTAGTAGTAGTAGTTGGGAAGTGAAATTAAACAAAATAATTAAATGCTTTAAGGGTAATTCAGTCATATGGGCTGAGGCTCATAGGTTAGAATGGGATTGTTATAATACTTTTGAGAAAGCATTCAAGGGTAAATATTGGACAGAAGAAGAGCAGGAGACTTTAAGAAGCCGCATTATGGGAACGGGTAATTTCATGGACGTAACCTTAGTAATAATAACATTACCATATATGTAACTAAATTGTACAATGAGGTACAATGGTTAACTACAGAGTAGAAGGTGAGTTAAATTATATTAAGGTAGAAAGACCTTTTGATTTAGTTGCTGTGGATTTGTTTGGACCATTGCCGAAGGGTAGAGGCGGAGTAGTTTATATATTTGTATTGCTTGACACTTTCTCAAAATATGTAAAATTGTATAGCGTAAAAAGAGCTACCAGTAAGGTATTGAGCGAAAAGGTGACTAAAGACTATATGATTAACGTGGGTAAGCCAAAAGTAATTTTATCAGACCATGGGCCGCAGTTCATCAGTGGAAGATGGCGCCAGACCTTAGGATGGGAAGGCATCCTCACGAAGCATACGGCTGTGTATCATCCCCAGTCCAACCAGGCTGAGCGCGTAATGAGAGAAATAGGCAGGATCTTCAGAGCCTATTGTCACGCTAAACACAGCGAATGGCCATTGTATGTACGAAAGGTGGAAACTCGGCTGAACAGTACCACCCACGAGTCTACTGGCTATACACCTTATGAATTGGTAAGAGGAACACGCCCCCCAAGAATCTTGGAACAATTATTCGACTATCCACCTGAGAGTAGGACAACAGATATAAACATTAAAATCCGGTTGGCGAATGAAAACTTAATTAGCAAGGGTGAACAACGAAAATGTAGACACGACGCAAGAGGTAAGTGGATTAAGTATAATATAGGACAAATGGTATTAGTTAAAAGACATGACTTATCGAGTGCGCAAGACAAAGAAATTAAGAAATTCTTTCTCTTATATGAAGGATGTAGCGGGTCATTTTTGGGTATTTTTTATTTTAACCGTATGGGGCATTTATATATTTTTATTTATTTCATTTTTGGGCGGGTTTGTCTAAAAGTTGTGAAAATTATTGTGCAACCAGATTCATTCCATTATAACAAAACGCATGGCAACGTTA
Organism: Magicicada septendecula; assembly: GCA_034769895.1. Taxonomy (NCBI): domain Eukaryota; kingdom Metazoa; phylum Arthropoda; class Insecta; order Hemiptera; family Cicadidae; genus Magicicada; species Magicicada septendecula. Next base: position 280,655 of record JAWRYS010000209.1, on the reverse strand, counting down.
TTTCCATTGTGTTAAGAAACAGTTTGAAACAAAGGCATAGACGCAGTTGTTGTTGTGTAATGCGGCTGAAGAATTTGCACCTCCACAAATTTCTAAGAACTATGCGAGAGTGTGGCCTTGCGCTCCCATGCGCACACCAAGCAGGGGCGCCTACCCAAGCGCTGGCAAAAAACCAAGATGGCTAGAGAGTGGAATTATTCATCGTTCCTTTGGTTTCACTAAGGAAGTGTTGCTTAGGCCAAGCCCACTTAAATGACGTCAGCCAATGCCTAGAGAAGATCATATGCGACATTGACTCAAAAAACAACATGCATAGCATGGGCCGAAGCTTCGGCGACGACGCCCAAGGCAGTGAGTTCCCGTGTTGAAAACTGTGGAGAGGGAAGGTAGAAAAAACTTCTGCCCAGTGCCTCTTACCAACAGACCGCATACGGTCCATCTAAATTTTGTTAACAGTTTCTTTTAAGGTCGGCCGACCTCACAGTTAAAATTTGGAACGTTAATCAACAGTGTACAAGTGAAATAACAACAGTAATGAGTGAGCCTAAATGAATTAATAGTTTCGTTTCTCTTTCGGACACCTGAACGAGGACTTAGTACGGGCGCGATGACCGTGTGGTCGACGTGGGGGCATTATTATAGAAAAATGTGTTAAGGGGTTCTTTGTTTCTTTCAAATATGAATGAATGTGAGTGTGCAAAGCTGGGCTGTGTTGGTGTCTGTGTGAGTTTTATAACTGTGTTTGTGTCCTAGAAAAAATAAGGTAAGCCGTAGATTGTAAGTCATATTACAACAGAAGCACGTGTTGCACAACACCTGAAACCAGTATTTACTAAATGTATCTTCTTAATTTCACTAAAGTAAAAGTAAAATATTAAATGGAAATTCTCTTCTTAAACATGTGTTATGTAAATTATTTGCGCTACCTTCAAAATTGTGCTTGTATCCTAGTGTTCGTATGAGACCCTGGACCCAAAAGAGCATGTCAGGATGGTAAGTGAAAGTTATTCTATTTATTTCTATTTGTATGGTACTCTAAATAATTGTGATTAAGAAGTAGCTTCACAAATGGCTTCCGTTAACAGGGACAGTTTTTATTAATTGAAATAGTAAAAACCATACCTACAGTAAAGATACAGGCATGTTTTTGGGGTTAGCGAGATAAAACGAAAGTGCGTTATTAACGCAAAATTGGTTATGTAATACATTATATTGATCATATTATATTTATATACAAGTATAGAGTATAAAATAAGAAATGGCAGATAACAATGAATTATCTGACAGTCAGACCGAGAGTCAAGTAAGTGCTGACTCTGGTATACAAACAGAATTAACGCCAATAAATGAGTATAATGTAGAAGCATCTGTTCTTGATACACCGGGAGCGAAATCAACTCCTGTAACAAGTAAAACGAAAGAGAAAAAATTGTCATTAGATGACCTATTAGATTTTATGAAAGTTAATTTCGATAAACAGAATAATGACTTTAACAAACGCTTTGATGATAATGATAAAATTTTAAATCAATTAACTAATGATTTTAATGAACAGAAAATAAAATGCGAACGACAGAATATTCAAAACGAGATTAATTTTAAAGAAATTAAAGACCAGAATACTCAGTTTCAGCAGAGTATTAATGTACAATTCGATAACCTGAGTAGGGTATTAGACAAACATATTGATGAACGTTGTGAAAGTATGAAATTACACCTGTCAGAGTCACTAAATGAGCAATTAGAGTGCCGTGTTTCTGATATAACCAATGATATAACTAATAAAGTAGAGAAACAGATCACGGAACAATATAGCATCATAAATACAATTGTTGAGAAACAAATAAGTGAAGGTAATACCAATACCGAATGTAAGATTGGTTATGCTATGAGTCAGATTGAAAATAATAATAGTAAAATAAGAGACATAGAAAATAATTGTAAGATTGAGTTCAAGACCATACATAATACAATAAGTGACCTTGAATGTGATAATAACCTTAAATTAATGAATGTTAAAAATGAATTGAGCAAGGCCATCAGCCAACAAGTTAACACTGTTACCGAGCGAGTAATTATGACTCGTGACGTAAGCAGTGAAGTTGAGTTAGAGACATTCAGTTGTGACAACAAAAGAGTACACCCTATGCAGTTCATAAGCAGAGTGAGAGAGTTCAATAAGTTCAGTACTAATAACTGGGAAGTCCAATTATTAAAAATTTTAAAATGCTTTAAAGGTAGTTCGGAGATATGGGCCGAGGTACATAAAACGGAATGGGAGTGTTTTGAAAATTTTGAGTCTGCATTTATAAATAAATATTGGTCGGAAGCAGACCAAGAAGTGTTACGAAGTAGAATCATGGGAACAGGGAATTTTGGGGGGCCCAATAATAATATAACAGGGTATGTGATGAGAATATTTAACGAGGCGAAATACTTAGAACCGCCATTGCCATTTAGATCCTTTGTGAGGCATATAAGCAAGCATTTGCCAAGGGAAGTGCAAATAACACTTATGACACGGGAGGTAGCTAATGTTAGCGAACTAGAAAATATTTTAGATGTGTTTCAGAATATCCGGGACCAAGAATTGAGTCGCCGTCAGAACCAGCAGAATGGAAATAATGGAGGTAATCAGGGACAGCCGAGGGGACCCACAAATGGACCGGCATATCCTAGACGAGAACAAAATAACCGAGGACCAAAATGGACTTGTCCAGCATGTTCACAGGAGAACTATGCGACACAAAATTTTTGTTTTAGATGCAGGAGAGAGAGACCGGGTCAGCGACAGGGACCACAACCCGCACAGAACCAGCATGCATACCAACGAAGGGGAGAGGGCCAAGGAGGAGCACCGAGAGGCCACGCTCATGAACAGCGAGGAAACCAGCAAGAATGAGGATACAACCCTGCAGTGGCGAGCACCTCTGTGGGAAACTAAGAGGGACAATGGAACACCGGACCCGACCGTTGTCGCCGGAATTTTCTGGGGTCCAAATGGATGATAGATACCGAAACAACGTTGTGATTACCGATTTGTCTGAGGAATTATTGGAGGAGGAAGACTTCGAAGCAGTGAGAAGGGAGAATGGACTGACTGAGGTGAAAATCAATATAGAAGGTAAGGAGATTAAAACTCTAATCGATACGGGTAGCGAAATCTCTGTTATTTCTGAACATGTATTAGACGAATTAAGAGAAATAAATAAAAATATTCCATCTTTGCCAGTAGCTGGGGTGACGATTGTAGGTATTACGGGAGTTAGAAGTAAGAGAGTCACAAAACAAGTACATTTAAACATGATAATTAACGGGGTAGGGTACGATAATACATTTCTGGTCGTACGGGGATTAAATCTTGAGGTTATACTGGGAAATGATTTCCTGATTAAACATACGGCGGTGATTGATTTTCATAAACAGGTATTAGAATTAAATAATGAAGGGGAACCAGTCCGTATTAATTTTGAACGGGTGTCAGATGCGGTAAGAATTTCAGGGGTAAGGGTGATACATAATCGGAATAATAAACAAGACATGGAAATTAGTATGAATGTGTGTAGTGAGAGTAAGATAGAGTATGAGGAGAATGTGGATCACTTATGGAATGAAAGAGCACTGAAATTTTGTAGTGAGGGTGGCGTGATAGGGAGTTCTCAATGTGCATCGTTGTGGCGGGTAGTAGAGAATTTTAGAGAAGTGTTTGCCGATGTACCAGGGAGGGCAAGAAACTATGAATGCGAGTTAAAGGTAAGGGAACACGCACCCTATGTGCAAAGAAGTTATCCGGTGCCCTATGCGAAGAGAAGAGCGGTTCAGCTTGAGTTAGAGAAAATGTTAGAGGGAGATATAATTGAGAGATCTGTGTCACCATATTCTAACCCCTTAGTTGTAGTGATTAAAAAAGATGGTAGAGTTAGGTTATGTTTAGATGCCTGCAAAATCAATCAAATAATTATTCCAGACAGGGAGTCACCCGAAGCTATTGAAGAAATATTTCAGAAATTTAGCGGCGTACAATATATGACCTCTTTAGACCTAACCGCCGGGTATTGGCAAGTGCCATTAGCAGCAAATAGTAGAAAATATACAGCTTTTTTATTCAATGGAAAGAATTATCAATTTAAGAGACTACCGTTCGGTTTGAACACAAGTGTAGCTAGCTTTATCAAGTGTCTTGACGAAATTTTGGAACCACATAACTTAGATTTTTTAACCATTTACGTTGATGATATTTTGATAGCGTCCAGAACATTTGAAGAGCATGTAGAGCATTTGGAATATGTATTGGAGAAGTTATATCAGGGAGGTTTGACAGTGAATTGGGACAAATCAAAATTTTTGCAAACTGAGATACATTTTTTAGGTTTCATCATAACACCTACCAGAATACGTGCCAATTCGGATAAAGTAGAATCCATCCTGACGTTCCCGGAGCCCAAAAATATAAAACAATTGCAAAGTTTTCTTGGTCTGTGTAATTTTTACAGGAAGTTCCAGCGGAACTACGCCCAGACGACGGCCCGACTAAGCGCAGTGCTGCAAAAGAATAAGCAATGGAGATGGGGCGATAACGAAAGAGCGGCGTTTAATGACATCAAAATTAAGTTCGCAGACATGATACTAATGAATCATCTTAATTTTAATGAAAAATTTTATTTACAGACAGATGCTAGTAATATCGCACTGGGAGCAGAGCTTTACCAAGAGGACGAGGCAAAAGAGCATAAAACCATCGCCTTCGCCAGCCGGACGTTGCTAGCCTCAGAACGTAACTACACTACCACCGAGAAGGAGCTCCTCAGTATAGTGTTCGCTGTGAGGAAGTTCCGAACGTATCTGCTGGGTAACAGAACCATCATCAGGACGGACCATAAAGCGCTGTCGTTCCTCAATACTTGCAAACTCACACACAGCCGGATAACCAGGTGGGTGTTAGCTCTTCAAGAGTATAATTTTTCTTGGGAATACATTAAGGGTGTAGAGAACAGGGTGCCAGACACACTATCACGAGTAGACACAGACCGAAATAGAACAGGTAGAGATATTAAAGAGATAGAAATTTATAGACTATCCCGGGAAGATAAACTTTTTGGGGAAGAATTAAAGGATATAAATATAATGCAAAGGGCTGATGGTAAATTAAATAAAATCATTACTAGCGTAGAGTCAGATGTAGATGAGTTTGGTTATAAACAATATTTTCAAGTGTTTAAAGGGAGTTTGTTTAAAAAAGTAGAGGGGAGAGAGAGGGATTGGAGGTTAGTCATACCTGAAGGGTTGATAGAGAAAATAGTGTGGGACTGTCATCTTAGGTACGGGCATTTTGGGGCACGGAAGTGTGTGAATGTATTAAAGGAATCTTGTTTATTTAAGAACATGGAGAAACGCGTCCGAAGAATACTTAGAGTTTGCGAGTTATGTCAGAAATCCAAAGTTGTAAATTATAGGTTAGAGGGAGAACTAAATTATATTAAAGTAGAAAAACCATTCGACCTAGTAGCTGTAGATTTGTACGGCCCTTTGCCGAAAGGTAGGGGTGGAGTGATGCATATTTTTGTTGTACTTGATACTTTTTCCAAATATGTCAGGCTATATAGCGTGAAGCGAGCAACGAGTAAGGTGCTGAGCGAGAAGATCACACGCGACTACATGATCAACGTGGGAAAGCCGAAGGTGATATTATCCGACCATGGGCCGCAGTTCATCAGCGGAAGATGGCGCCAGACTCTTGGATGGGAAGGTATCATCCCAAAGCACACCGCAGTGTATCATCCACAGTCAAATCAGGCGGAGAGAGTCATGAGGGAGTTGGGCAGAATTTTTCGAACATACTGCCACGCCAAACATAGCGAGTGGCCACTCTATGTGCAGAAGATTGAAAACTGGCTAAACTGCACCACCCACGAGTCGACGGGGTTCACACCTTATGAGCTAATAAGAGGAAAGCGTCCACAGAGGATTCTGGAACAATTAATCGAATATCCACCGGAGACCAACACTATTGGTAACGATGTTAAACTTAGACTAGCGAATGAAAGTTTGTTGACGAAGGGAGAGAGGAGAAAACAGCGACATGATATGAAAGGTAAGTGGACGCAGTATGAGATTGGACAGCTGGTATTGATACGACGACATGACTTATCAAGTGCACAAGACAAGGAGATCAAGAAGTTTTTCTTATTGTACGAGGGGCCGTACGAGATAGTAGAAATAAAAATAAAAAATTCGTATGTGTTACAGAATAGAGAAACCAGGGAGATAGTGGGTACGCACAACGCTACAAATTTGAAATTATTTTGGTCAGCATAAGTATTTTGTTAAACTGTAAAGGTATGAATGTTATTTAATTCTTTTTTTGTTTCTAGAAGGGATCCTCCCCCATTTTCGGGCGGCCACGATCTTACCAGTCCTGGCCGTGGAATTCGGAACTCGGAGGCGGGCCATGGTTGGCAGGATCTTCCTTCAGGCAGTGAAAACAACGATGGTCCGGCTCCACCAAAATTGGTACAAAATAGAAATTTAACCACACATATTTGAACGGGGAGGGGGACCCCAAAAAGGTACGTGACGAATTAAAACTTTTTTATACACTCTAGGTACAACAATATTGATGTACCTGTCACGTACCTGCACTGTCGCAGAGTGCTGTAAATAAAGGAGGCTACACCTATGTAACAAGGCAGTGCATACAAAATATAAATATTTTCAGTGTCTATGGCTAAGAAATTTCAGCTGAGCCATTGGCAATAGTTTTGCTTACACCGAAATGAAGAGTTTTGCTGGGAGTCACATTTGATGGAAATTCAGACGGTGGGTCTGGAGAAATGAGAATAAGAAAGAGAATAGTAGGAAGTAAAGGGGGGAGTAATTTCACCAAGCAAATCTGAATTGTCATCAAAACTGTGACTCATAGCAAAACACCCCCGTTTCAGGCGGGGATACTGACCACTAGAATAAGTATATAATTTTAAATTTAAATAAATTTTAGAATTAAGTGACCAAATAAATTGTCAAGTTTTAGTATCTGTGAGCATGGGAACGTTGTGAAGAAGGTGTAACAAAATAAAAACTTGTTGTCAATACAAGAAGTGGGGATGATTTTGGGGGGTAGATTGGTGCTCAACGAAGTGATAATAACAATGGAGTGTGGAACTGCAATGGTAGAAAGGTTTAGTTTTCAATTGTTAATTAGTTAATTAGCTCTTAAGTGGCTATTGTGGGAGTGGCCTGTGCTCTCGCAAGTAGCGAAATGGGTTGGGGATAACAGTGAGTGTTACCTCCATCGGAGGCCAAAATGGCGATAACTGTGCGGCACACCTTATCCGTGTAAATTAAAATTTACACCCTGCTAAATGACAGTGTCGCACATAATAGTGATGATTGAGACAGGCAGTGAAATGAAGTTTAGATTTCCCCGACTTTTCAGGCGGTTACTGTCTTACCAGCACTAACCGTGGTTTTGGCTAGCGGCCAGCTATGGTCATATCAAGTCCCTTGACCATAGCTGACTTGAAATTGGTACAGATTTGAAATTTAATGGGGGGAGAAATTAGGGGAAATCTCCGGTACTATGGAACAGCGGCTGCCACTCTGCCCGCTTTGGGGTAGCAAGACAGGTGGTAGATCCGTTTTAAGGGTGTATCATTTTATAACAAGAACATGATGATGTTCACTATGTTAAAACTTAATAGCGGAAGCCGAGACACGGAGAGGTAAAACCCTGCTCCAAAATATACAGTCTCTGTCGAAGCGAAAAGGCGCCACAGTCTTACATAATTTGAAATAGTGTGTGTGGCTAGGAGGTGACGCAAAGGAGTCACGAACTTAAATTTTATAACATGAAGAAATTTTTTGCTCATTCAAAGTTTGATCCAATAAAAATGTCTGCACTCTGCTCAAATAACTAGATGCTCATATTTTCAATACAAGTTGTCCATACTATAATTTTAAATGTATTATTTTATCGTTGTAAGTTAGATATAGGTGTTGCTAAGAATATGTATTGTCATCATGTGTGTATATTTTTTTCCTAAGCCAATAATTAAATCGTCTGGCAGGCGGTCAGTATGAACTATCAGAATCAGAGAAAATGGGAAACCAGTAGGTGAGAAATAATGATAAATAAATATATATATATATATATATATTTACTATAAGTTGTTCAATTTTGAGATGCATTTTCATTGTGTTAGGATATCAGCTGATCAGCAATAACATGTCACTGGTGTATTAGTTATAAATGCTACAAGTAATTAAAGTTTAATGTAATGTTTTAATGTATTACAGATGTTTTGAAGTAATGATAAAAAATAATTTGATAAAATTGAGAAATAAAGTAACAATTTGTGAAAGTTAACAAGAGATAGTTTTTTGGGTGATAAATATTTTGTGGGGCATATAGATCTGTCCAAATTGAATTCCAAGTTGAATTTGAAATAGTAGAGATGAATATGATAATGTTGTTTTTGAAGTAAGGTATGTTGTAGAATTTTAAGAAGTATTAATGTTGACACAGGAGTAATGGAGAATAATTGTAGAGTTCTGAATGATATATTGTTGTTTTTATAGTTAATGATGTTATTTTGTTGTATTTGTAGTAAGGTAAGGAGATTGAGATTTTTGGGGATGGCAATTTTGTATTAGAGGGTAGTGTAATGTAGGAGTCCGCAACAAGGGTTGGGACGGGATAGGGATAGATTTTAGTGAGGAGGGGCCGCCTTAGGTAGAATCCAGGCCGCCAAATAAGGGAATTGAGTTTTGGGTAGGGACAACACGCATCCTATGTACAAAGGGTTAGAGAGTAATTTTTTTATGTAGAGAAGGTGGCGATTTGTGTTAAATGATAGGTTGGGGTTTAGAGTGTTTTGGGATAGATATTTTGGTAGAGATGGGTGTCGTGGGAGTTGAGGTTGTTAGAAGTTAGAGTCAAAAGGTAAAGATTATATATGTATACAGATCTAGTAATACGGTCAATGAGAATAAATAATTTACATCAACCACAGTAATGTAGAATTAAACTGTTAACTAAAGAGAGGAATTTGTAATAAAGAATATACAATTGTTTATTTTTTTTCAACCAGTGACAGAATTTTAATAGAATGAAAAATTAAGAATTGTTTATTTTAAATAATTTAAATGTCAAGTTAATGATTATTTATATTAATATTTTGTTTACTTTAAATATTTTGCGTTATTATGTTTGTATTTCAAGTTAGGATATTGCAGATGTTCAATGTATTTTCAGAACTTATATATAACATATGTAGGTCAAGGGTTTTGGACTTGACCTAGTTTCGATCAGCTGATGAGGTCATACACCTACTGAGCTTGTATAGTAGGAAGTCAATTTTAATTTGTTTGTTTAATTAATTCAAACCAATATTTAAATAATTTTAAATATGAAGAAAACATTTAAATAAATTTAAATTTTTTTGAATTTTAAAATTTTTGAAAATTTTAATTTTTTTGAAAAAAAACAAAAAAAAAACTTGATTTTTCGTCTGCCAGCGAATGAATATTTTAGATAATGATTATTTTATTATGTGTGCATTAACCATGTTTATTTTATTGTATTGCATTGTATTGGTAGACTATAAGTGGTTCTCATGTTAGAGTAAGGATTTGTGTTTAGATTAGTAGAAATGTCTAGGTTAAGTAATTTGAAACAAAAATTAGAAAAACAAGGAAGAGAATTTTTTGATAAAATATTTTTTTTTGAATTTTGAATTTTTTTTAAAAATTTTTAATAAATCTTAAAAGAAATTTTTTACTTTTAATGTGTTATGGTAACATGTAATGTTAGTGTGTGTGAGCCCAGTATTTGCTAAAGGCAGCCCAGCTTGCAAAAAGGGGAAACATATCGGCGGAGGAACTGGAATAATTTTAGCCAGGGATTGAGGATTTTTGGGGGTAGCATGTTAAAAGGCGAGGTGCGCCGTGGTACGAGTCTGCTCGATTTCTCGGTGTTGGGATCTCTTACGGAGAAGTCCAGTGATCTCGTTCAGATGAGTCCATAGTCGCTGAGCCAGGGGGGTAGTGTACCCATAAGTAGTAAGAACCAGGGGGTTGTTGGCACCAGTTCCTCACCGGTCCTCTTCGGGGTTTATCGATGAGATTTCTTCTGTCGTGAACAGCAGAATTCTCATCGAGGGGGTATTGTAGCGGGTCATTTTTGGGTATTTTTTATTTTAACCGTATGGGGCATTTATATATTTTTATTTATTTCATTTTTGGGCGGGTTTGTCTAAAAGTTGTGAAAATTATTGTGCAACCAGATTCATTCCATTATAACAGAACGCATGCCAACGTTATTTCCATTGTGTTAAGAAACAGTTTGAAACAAAGGCATAGACGCAGTTGTTGTTGTGTAATGCGGCTGAAGAATTTGCACCTCCACAAATTTCTAAGAACTATGCGAGAGTGTGGCCTTGCGCTCCCATGCGCACACCAAGCAGGGGCGCCTACCCAAGCGCTGGCAAAAAACCAAGATGGCTAGAGAGTGGAATTATTCATCGTTCCTTTGGTTTCACTAAGGAAGTGTTGCTTAGGCCAAGCCCACTTAAATGACGTCAGCCAATGCCTAGAGAAGATCATATGCGACATTGACTCAAAAAACAACATGCATAGCATGGGCCGAAGCTTCGGCGACGACGCCCAAGGCAGTGAGTTCCCGTGTTGAAAACTGTGGAGAGGGAAGGTAGAAAAAACTTCTGCCCAGTGCCTCTTACCAACAGACCGCATACGGTCCATCTAAATTTTGTTAACAGTTTCTTTTAAGGTCGGCCGACCTCACAGTTAAAATTTGGAACGTTAATCAACAGTGTACAAGTGAAATAACAACAGTAATGAGTGAGCCTAAATGAATTAATAGTTTCGTTTCTCTTTCGGACACCTGAACGAGGACTTAGTACGGGCGCGATGACCGTGTGGTCGACGTGGGGGCATTATTATAGAAAAATGTGTTAAGGGGTTCTTTGTTTCTTTCAAATATGAATGAATGTGAGTGTGCAAAGCTGGGCTGTGTTGGTGTCTGTGTGAGTTTTATAACTGTGTTTGTGTCCTAGAAAAAATAAGGTAAGCCGTAGATTGTAAGTCATATTACAACAGAAGCACGTTGTAACGGTACGAGATTGTAGGGCCAAGATAACATTTTTTAAAATTACATTCTCTATACAGTCATTGTTCACCCTTGTAGAACCCCAAGTTAGTCAACCAGATAGGCTGTGTTTATTGCAGAAAAAACGTCTATGTTTTGTCTCCGCACTCATGCAACGCAGACCGATGGTGAAATAACATCAACCTGCGCCTCAGCCGTGAATTACGAAAGAGAGTATGTAACTGCACATTGCGCCAGGCGGCAAAAACATTGCTCACCTTCCCGCCTCTGCTAAGGCGCTCTTTCAATAGCACCAATGGGAGCACATATGCACGATCACGTGACCAAAAAACACTGTATGCAATTTAGCAAACTAACGCCAGTGCCAGTTGTGACACCGGGCCGCCCGGCCAACCTAAGCGAGCTAAGTGTTCGAAAATATATGTCGGCCGACAAAACAACACTAAATGCTATTTAAAAGTGAACTAGAGTAATAGTGGCGCATCAACTTAATTTGAAATAAGCAATAACAGTACCGCGGTTAAACAGTGTCTTAACTAAATTATGGTGTGTTAAACAGTGCATTCACAGCAGAGGTGCAAAACAGCGGAGTTCTTCAGACGTTAAGTATCGACTGAGTTTTAACCAAGATTATTTTACCTTTTTCCCCAGAGTATAATTCAACATAAATAAATTATAAATCTAAAATGTAAATCAGAGATCTCGAAGTGGGGTTTAAATAGAACGATAAAATCCAAGAACGAATGTGTGTGAGTGTGTAGCTAAAGCACGTATTGGTTCATTGCAGATAATAAATAGTGGAGGTAAATCATAGTATCATAAGCTAGTTAATTAAGAAATAGTTGTGACTATAGTTGATTTCACAAATTGTTGCTCCTTCTACAAGTATTTAATTTAAATGTCATGAAAGGGAGATGAAGTAGTTATTTGACATAATAAACCAGAGGCAATTTGTTTTAGCACAAACGGTGTATTTGATCTTTGCCTATATCAAATCCAAATAATCCCTTTTTGCAGCAGTTTCGTCTGAACGACCCTTGGAGTAAAAAACCCGAAGGTAAGAGATAAATATAATTATAATTTTGTATGTAAATAGTAGAGTTACATTTGGCCCCCGTACAGCGACGCGAGTATAGGTTACAACCTATATTCGCCAGACCTAATTAAGCTGCAGAACGGGTTATTTGGAAGTGAGGGCGTGGTTAAATAAATTAATTTCATAATGGAGAAAATAAATGAAATTGATGTAGCTGTCGGCAGTGAGGCCGAAAACAAATCAATGTATGAAAACACGTCAACTGAGTCGGCCAATAAAGGCGATTCAGGTATTCAAACAGAGTCACTGTTAACGAGTGAAAGTAATGTAGACGAATCGAAAATCATGAATGAAGTTGCAATTCATTCAACACCTATTGTAGTAAATCAAAATAAGAAGTCCGATGAGGACAATATGTTAACACGATTGTATAATATGATGTATAGTAATTTCAGTGAACTAAGAGGGGATATTAATATTAAATTCGATATACAGAATGTTAAGTTCCATGAGTTAAAGGGCGATATAAATAATATTGACCAAAAATTTGATAAGCGTTTATGCGAAATGAATACAAAATTTGATGAGCGTTTATATGATATGAAACAACAGACGAATGAATGTTTCAATACATTTAAAGAACAAGTGATAGGCTCAGTAAATGAACAGTTAAATAAGCATATCATTAATGTAAATAAACAAGTGTCAGAGACGGTCAAAATACAAGTGTATGAGCAAATTCAAGAGTTGAAAGATAATTTTGAAAGTAGGATCAATAAGTATAATGTTGATAATGAGTGTAAATTTAACTGTGTAGTAGAGAAAATAGAAGAAGTTAGAGATAACATTGAGACATATGAAACTAATGTTAATTCCAAAATAAATGAAATAGAAAGTAATTGCGATAGCAAAATAAGTGAATGTCAATTGAGTTTTGCGAATAAAATCTTAGAAATTAATGACAATGTTGACAGTAAGATCAGTGAAACAGAAAGTAGTTGTAAGTCAGAAATACAGCTATTAAAAGGTGCTGTAGAAATGGTAAATAATGCCAGTATTCAATCTGAACGTGTAACTAATAACAAGTTTAATTTAATGGAACAAAAAATAATCAATGTTAAAGATGACTTGAAAACGGCAATAAACAAAACACTAGACAGTGTCCATGAGCAAGTAGTAATCACCCGTAATGTAGATAGCGAAATAGAGTTAGAGTCATTTACTGGTGATAGGAGGGGGGTACACCCTATGCAATTCCTAAATAGAGTAAGAGACTTTAATAGATTTTGTAACAATAATTGGGATATGAAATTGTTGAAAGTTATGAAATGTTTTAAGGGAAGCCCCTCAATTTGGGCGGAGGTACATAAGGGAGATTGGTTAGATTTCGAAAGTTTTGAAGGGGATTTTAGAAGTAAATATTGGTCTGAAGAGGACCAAGAAGTACTTAGAAGCAAGATAATGGGGTCGGGTAATTTTGGGACTAATGGTAATAATGTCACCATTTATGTAATGAAAATGTACAATGAGGCAAAATACCTTGAACCACCATTACCGTTTAGATCATTTGTACGTCACATAAGTAAACACTTACCCAGGGAGGTGCAAATTAACCTGATGACGCGGGAAGTGGAAGGTATAAACGATCTGGAACAAATATTAGATATTTTCCAAAATATCAGGGACCGGGAAATTGGTAGGCGCCCAAACCCGTCAGGGGTACATAACGAGAATCATAATCATAATCAAGCTAGTGGGACACCAAACATGTATAGAGGGACAAGGGGAGGCTACAATAATAACCATAGACGTGAGGACTGGCGATGTGGAGAGTGTCATTGTGAGAACTATGGTAGTAGAACAACTTGTTACAGGTGTCATAAAGAGAGGAGTTGCCAACGCAGCAATACTGAACATAACCAAAATAGTCAACCACAGATAGGAGGGAGCAGCAACCGAGGAGCACCGGGAAGCAGTGGAACTTCCAATAGAGGTCGTGGTGGACACACTCCAGGCCGTGCAAACACCCAGACGGAAAACTAACAAGGACAGTGAGTGAAGGGACCCCACCATTGTCGACAAATGACTGTGAGGCCCAAGGTAACGAATATACAAATAACGTCATCTGTACGGATATGTCCAAGGAACTAATGGAGGAAGAGGACTTGGAGACAGCCAGACCAGAAACCGGACTGACAGAGGTAAGAATTCAAATTGAAGGTAAGGAAGTAAAAACTTTAGTCGATACAGGTAGTGAAATTTCTGTCATTTCTGAACACGTATTAGAGAGTTTGCAAGAAATAAATAAAAATATCCCAATTTTGCCAGTAGCGGGGGTGACCATTGTAGGTATTACCGGGGTTAGGAGTAAACGTGTAACTAAACAAGTACATTTGAACATGGTAATTAAGGGAGTAGAATATGACAACACATTTTTAGTAGTAAGGGGACTAAATTTGGAGGTTATTCTGGGGAATGATTTTTTGATAAAACATAAGGCGGTAATTGATTTCCAGAAGCGGTTGTTAGTATTAAATAATGAAGGTAGACCAGTTGAGATTAACTTTGAGCGGGTAGTAGATAAAGTCAGAATTTCGGGAGTTAAGATGATACTAAATCGGGCCAGTAAAGTAGATACGGTAGTTAATACGTACGCATGTAGAGAGGGAGAGTTAGGGGATAATGCAAATAAACGAATTTGGGAGGATAGAGCGGTAAAATTTCGTAGTGAGGGGCGTGATGTAGGGAGTTCTCAACGCAAAGCGTTGTGGCAGGTAATAGAGTGTTTTCGAGAAGTGTTTGCCGATGTACCAGGGAGGGCAAGGGATTATGAGTGTGAATTAAAAGTAAGGGAACACGCACCCTATGTACAAAGAAGCTATCCGGTACCTTATTCAAAGAGGAGGGCGGTTCAGGCGGAATTAGATAAAATGTTGGAAGGGGACATAATAGAAAGATCAGTATCACCGTACTCTAACCCGTTAGTAGTAGTCATTAAGAAAGATGGCCGCGTTAGATTATGTTTAGACGCCCGCAAGATTAATCAGATAATTATCCCGGACCGGGAGTCACCCGAAACAATAAATGAAATCTTCCAAAAATTCAGTGGAGTTAAATACATGACCTCATTAGATTTAACCGCAGGGTACTGGCAAGTCCCGTTAGCATGTGAAAGTCGGAAATACACAGCATTCCTGTTCAATGGAAAGAATTACCAATTTAAACGATTACCTTTTGGGCTGAATACCAGTGTAGCCAGCTTTATAAAATGTTTAGATGAAATACTCCAGCCACAGAATTTAGATTTTTTAACCATTTATGTAGACGATATATTGATAGCATCACGAACATTTTCCGAACATGTGGAACATTTAGAATATGTATTAGATAGACTGCGTACAGGGGGGTTGACTGTCAATTGGGAGAAGTCTAAATTCCTACAGAAAGAAATACATTTTCTAGGGTTCATAATTACACCAGAGGGGATAAGAGCTAACCCAGAGAAAGTAGAATCAATTTTAAAATTTCCCGAACCCCGAAATATTAAGCAGTTACAAAGTTTTTTAGGGCTATGTAATTTTTATAGAAAATTCCAGAAAAACTATGCCCATATAACTTCCAAGTTGAGCGCATTGTTACAAAAGAACAAACAATGGAAATGGGGGGAAAGAGAACGAGAGGTGTTTACTGAAATAAAGGACCACTTTAGTAATATGATCATGATGAATCACCCTAATTTTGAACGCACATTTTATTTACAGACCGATGCTAGTAACATCGCATTGGGTGCAGAACTGTACCAGGAGGACGACGAAAAGGAGCATCACACCATCGCTTTCGCCAGTCGTACCCTATTAGCTGCTGAAAGAAACTACACAACAACGGAGAAGGAACTATTAAGCATTGTTTTTGCGGTGAAGAAGTTTCGAACATATCTACTGGGAAATTCCACTATCATCCGGACGGACCACAAGGCATTATCTTTTTTAAACACCTGTAAGTTGACACACAGCAGGATAACCAGGTGGGTGCTAGCTTTACAAGAGTACAATTTTAGTTGGGAGTATATAAAAGGGGTAGAAAACAAAATACCTGACACTTTATCCAGGGTAGATACAGAGGGAATGAGAACAGGGAGGGACTTAAAAGAAATAGAAATTTTCAGACTTAGCAGGGAAGATAGATTATTTGGGGAAGAATTGAGAGACATTAATAGTATGCAAAGAATAGATCTTAAATTGAACAAAATAATAACTAGCTTAGAGTCCGACTTAGATGAGTCAGGGTATAGCCGTCATTTCCAGATTTATCAAGGGAGTTTGTTTAAGAAAGTAGAGGGGGGAGAGCGTGATTGGAGGTTAGTTATACCGGAAGGGTTGGTAGATAAGATAATATGGGACTGTCATTTTCGGTATGGGCATTTCGGTGCTAGGAAATGTGTAAATGTATTAAAAGAATCATGCTTATTTAAGAATATGGAACGGAGGGTTAGAATTTTACTCCGAGGGTGCGATTTATGCCAAAAGTCAAAAGTAGTTAATTACCGCTTAGAGGGAGAGATGAGGTGTGTTAAAGTAGAAAAGCCTTTTGATCTAGTTGCGGTAGACTTGTTTGGCCCTCTACCGAAGGGAAGGGGAGGCGTCATGTATATTTTTGTAGTATTAGATACATTTACGAAATTTGTAAGATTATACAGTGTAAAGCGGGCCACTAGTAAAGTACTAAGTGAGAAAATAACGAAGGATTATATGATTAAAACCGGGAAACCGAAAATAATATTATCTGACCATGGGCCCCAGTTTATTAGCGGAATATGGCGACAAACTTTGGGCTGGGAAGGTATTATACCTAAACACACGGCGGTATATCATCCTCAATCGAACCAAGCCGAAAGAGTCATGCGAGAATTGGGGAGAATTTTCCGGGCATACTGCCATGCTAAACACAGTGAATGGCCAGCCTATGTGGGAAGAATTGAAGAATGGTTAAACTGTACAACTCATGAATCAACGGGGTTCACACCATACGAGCTAGTCAAGGGAAAACGTCCACCTAGGATCCTGGAACAGCTGTTCAATTTTCCACCGGAAAGCAATCCACGAGATCTGGAAGTAAAACTTCAACTCGCAAATGAAAACTTATTAACGAAGGGAGAAAGAAGAAAACGGCTTCATGATGCCAAAGGTAAGTGGATCAAGTACGAAATAGGTCAGCTGGTATTAGTAAGAAGACACGATTTATCAAGTGCACAAGATAAAGAGATTAAAAAATTCTTTTTGTTGTATGAAGGACCATATGAAGTTGTTGACATTAAAATGGATAATGCTTATGTTTTACGAAATCAAATGACTGGGGAAATAGTGGGTACCCATAACGCCACCAATTTAAAACAGTATTGGTCAAAATGATAATAATAAACAAAAAATAATACATCAAATCCTGTAATTGAACATAAACTAAATAATTAAAAAAAAAACTATAACTAAATAATTATAAATAACTATAAATAACATAAAACAGTAAGTGGTAGCGGATAGATTTTCCCCACTTGTCCCAGTGGGGTTCGTCTATTTCAGGGACGCGCCCCTGCCTACGCGAGCCTTGGTTTTCTCCATGTACCCTTATTTCCGGAGGAAGCTTTGTCCCTACCTTTAGTCCCAGTTCTTGACCTTTTAAGGATCCTTATCCCTTTTATCTTCCCGATTTCTCTACCCTCCCCCTAGAGTAAATACCTAAATAATAGTTACATAATCTGGCACACTTTTTGTAACCATTTGATTGCCTTAATTCCAAGTACTACATTAGGGTAATCCTCAAAATTAAATAAACTGGCGTTATTTATGAATTGTAAACTCATCCCTTAATTAGGTCGGTAGTGGAGAAGTTTTGTGGCTGAGCAGACAAACTAGATAATAAATTTCTGTATAATTTTACATGAACAGTGTGGATTGAGATGGGGTTGTAGATTAGTGGTTGTGGTTTGTTTCTATGGGAAAGGAGGCAGGCAAGGAATTCAGCGGCTGCCAACAGGTTTTGTTCACATTTACTCATGTAGGGGTTCTGTTCGTCTTCCATCGCATCTTGATTCATATTGTACATGTACATGTAACATATAACCTATTTACAGGTAGTTAAGAAAAAATAATAAGTGTAAATATTATAATAAAAAAAAAAAAAAAAAAAAAAAAAAAAAAAAAAAAAAAAAAAATAATTTTGGGAAATACTTCACCATAAAAGTTGTAACCAAAGGGTTTAATTATTATTTTGTGGTACCTGCTATGTTAGGTTATGAGTACGGTATATTGGTATTAAGAATGTGATTGTGGAGGAATTTAAAGAGAGATTAGAACCAATGATGTAAGGCTTGTAAAACTTACTGAAATATTAAGAAAAAACTGAAACATTTAAACATCAAACCATGTGGAATCATTTTGAAAATCGTAATTAAAATAATTGAAATTGTTTTGAACAAACAAAGAGATTAAACCTAATTGTAGGGGGCCCTGGGAGTAACTTAATAATATGAAGGTTAGTGATGTGGGTAATTTCCTTTTTATTCAAATTGCAACTGCATATAATTGTAATCAAAGCTAAACTGTCTGAGTGGAGATTATTAAAGTCAATTTTATTAATGAAGCCCATTTGATGTTGTGTATTTATATTCAAAGTGTTTTAAATAATGTAATCATAGTTAAAATGTTTTTAGTAAAATGTTATTAAAGCAATTGAAAGGTGAATTAAAATTATATTTGGTTCGAATTGCAACAAATAGATTTTGACAAATATGTTAATAAAAAGATTTATAGAAAGGAAAATTTTGCAGGAAGTATATATGCCAGTACATGATGTAACCAGAATGTTTATACTATGTGAGTCTTGCAGACTAGTGTTTATATAAACAGGTGTGGTATGTTGAGACTAATGTCTGGAGTCACGCTTGGTGACAATAACAAAAAATGTAGTCTGCTGAATCAGTATCTGAAGTAAAACCTTATTGTGATAGAAAGGAATTGAAATTAAATTTTTTTACAGACCAAATAATAATGAGGCCATTACTGTAACTTTTGAGATTAATTGAATTAATTAAAGTAAATTAAATACAATTAAACTAATTTAGTAATAAAATTAATAGAAACGATTTTTAACAATGAACTTAACTTTATTTTCATTTAAATTCAAATTGGAATTATAAATTAAATGCTAATTGATGCCAATAATGATTAAAACATTTATTTAACACTGACAATTGATGGAAAATGTTCAGGATGAGATAGTGTCTGGAAAATTGAGGTGTATATTACTATCCACGTAACTTGTATCAATGCCAATTTATATTTTATGTTTTAACTGTAGATTCCCCACCTAAGTGCGGTCATGACCTCACCGGACCATGACCGTGAAAGTAGTTAATTGTGGCAAATCATAAATTTTACTTGATATAACCGGCTTGTGGTTTGTTTTATTTTGTCAACCCGGTGGTTTGTTAGATTTAGTAGGGGGGTTATTTTTTGGGGAATCTACCAAATTTTGGAACAGGTCTATTTTCACCCAGATAGGGGTGGTAGTCCATTAGGGGTGTACAAATAAAAAATAGTAGGTTATATGTATACCGAATTTTATTGTAACGCCGAAGCAAGGATGGGGGTGGAATAAAAGAAAAAAATGTCCACCCCTTCCGCATCAGTCCTTGTGAAAGCAACTAGACGCCACAGTCTAGGGGGGGTAATAGTGAGTGTGGATGGGCGGTGACCCAGTTACAGGTCACGAGGGAGATGTGGGTTACGGCGAGGATGAGGCTGAAAAAGGCCAAGAAGCCTCGTGCAGACCACATTCAAATGTAACGGGTATCAGGGGTTAAGGGATTGAAAGGGGGGTATATAGGTATATATATATAAAAAAAAAAAAAAAAAAAATTTTATAGTAACCAAGTATAAATGGAGTTAATGTCATTTTGTGTAATTAAGGTGTTATTTTGGATGGGCAACATTGTATGGGGAATATTATTCAATTTAACTGGAATTTATGTGTATCATTGTAAACCAATATTGTTTTATTAATATTATTCTTTAGGGTCTATAATATAAAATGAGCCAGTACGTTGTCAATGAACCAGTACGGCTAAGAGGAAACAAATCAGATGTGGGATATGGAGGGATGGAAAGCCGTTTGTCAATTTTTAATTCCATGTTATAAAGTCGGCGATACTGGGTCGGGTATCTGTTCGATTTTTCGGTGTTGGGATCTCGAACAGAGAAGTCCAGTAAGATCAGATGGGTGCTGTCGCAGTCGCCAGACTAGGGGGGGTAAGAACCCATGCTGTAGTAGAGTGTTCAGGGGGGTTGCGGCGCCATATCCTCACTGATCCTCTTAGATCTAGGCAATAAGAGTTTGAACGCTCCGGCCTTCAATCTCTTATTGGGGGGGTATTGTAACGGTACGAGATTGTAGGGCCAAGATAACATTTTTTAAAATTACATTCTCTATACAGTCATTGTTCACCCTTGTAGAACCCCAAGTTAGTCAACCAGATAGGCTGTGTTTATTGCAGAAAAAACGTCTATGTTTTGTCTCCGCACTCATGCAACGCAGACCGATGGTGAAATAACATCAACCTGCGCCTCAGCCGTGAATTACGAAAGAGAGTATGTAACTGCACATTGCGCCAGGCGGCAAAAACATTGCTCACCTTCCCGCCTCTGCTAAGGCGCTCTTTCAATAGCACCAATGGGAGCACATATGCACGATCACGTGACCAAAAAACACTGTATGCAATTTAGCAAACTAACGCCAGTGCCAGTTGTGACACCGGGCCGCCCGGCCAACCTAAGCGAGCTAAGTGTTCGAAAATATATGTCGGCCGACAAAACAACACTAAATGCTATTTAAAAGTGAACTAGAGTAATAGTGGCGCATCAACTTAATTTGAAATAAGCAATAACAGTACCGCGGTTAAACAGTGTCTTAACTAAATTATGGTGTGTTAAACAGTGCATTCACAGCAGAGGTGCAAAACAGCGGAGTTCTTCAGACGTTAAGTATCGACTGAGTTTTAACCAAGATTATTTTACCTTTTTCCCCAGAGTATAATTCAACATAAATAAATTATAAATCTAAAATGTAAATCAGAGATCTCGAAGTGGGGTTTAAATAGAACGATAAAATCCAAGAACGAATGTGTGTGAGTGTGTAGCTAAAGCACGTATTGGTTCATTGCAGATAATAAATAGTGGAGGTAAATCATAGTATCATAAGCTAGTTAATTAAGAAATAGTTGTGACTATAGTTGATTTCACAAATTGTTGCTCCTTCTACAAGTATTTAATTTAAATGTCATGAAAGGGAGATGAAGTAGTTATTTGACATAATAAACCAGAGGCAATTTGTTTTAGCACAAACGGTGTATTTGATCTTTGCCTATATCAAATCCAAATAATCCCTTTTTGCAGCAGTTTCGTCTGAACGACCCTTGGAGTAAAAAACCCGAAGGTAAGAGATAAATATAATTATAATTTTGTATGTAAATAGTAGAGTTACAACGTGTTGCACAACACCTGAAACCAGTATTTACTAAATGTATCTTCTTAATTTCACTAAAGTAAAAGTAAAATATTAATGGAAATTCTCTTCTTAAACATGTGTTATGTAAATTATTTGCGCTACCTTCAAAATTGTGCTTGTATCCTAGTGTTCGTATGAGACCCTGGACCCAAAAGAGCATGTCAGGATGGTAAGTGAAAGTTATTCTATTTATTTCTATTTGTATGGTACTCTGAATAATTGTGATTAAGAAGTAGCTTCACAAGGACCATATGAGGTCATAGAAATTAAGATGCAAAATTCTATGTGTTAAAGAACAACGTAACTGGAGAGATAGTAGGAACACACAATGCTACAAATTTAAAGTTGTACTGGCTGTCTTAGTTATTTTATGAATATTGATGTTTTTATATTTTGAGTGTTTGAGTATTAACTTAGTTTTATTGGTTTTGCAGAAGGGACTCTCCCCCATTTTCGGGCGATCACAGACTCACCACCTCTGATCGTGGATTTTGGAATTCGGGAGGCGGACCATGGTTGGCGGAACGGACATATGGACGTGAAAGCAACGATGGTCTTCCTCCACACAAAATTGGTAGGAAGTAGAAAATTTAATCTTATTATTGAACGGGGAGGGGGACCCCTAATTCTTGGGATATATATAAAAAAAAAAAGTTTGGCATTTATCCCATGAATTTTATTTTATTCTAAAAATCATAGAATAGGATTTGAAAATTTTGTAACTTAATATTTAACTCATTAAGGAGTTATATTTTTGTGTATAAACTAAGCAGATCAGAAGATCCATTGTTTTCCTGTAGTGTTAGAAAAGTGATGTTTTGGACTTGGAAAGTGTCTACAAATTTATTAATGTAACTAAAGAAAGAAATAACATTTTTTAAATGATATCTAAATTTTGATTTTTTGTGAAGTAACAACCTTACGGGGTTAAAAGGACATAGTGTTACTATGGTGAAATTTTGAGACTATATTTTGAACATTATCATTATGTTTATAATAAATAGTAGTCTTGTAATGGATTTGTGTATAACTTGTTAGTTGTAGGGTAGTCCCCGATTGGGACTACATAAGACACAATGTGTCACATATTTGCGATTCCCCATATTTCGGGCGATTACTGTCTTACCAACACTAATCGTGGATCTGGACGACAACCAGCTGTGGCCAGAAATTGTAACCCTGACCATGGTTGGTTGCCTACAAAATTGGTTGAAATTTTGAAATTTATTGGGAGGTTTAGGGGAATCTATTATTCGTTTTTGAATAGGCTACTTCACCTCGGTTGGGGTGGTAGACCTTAGGGGCATATTATAAATGTAATAGTAAGGGTACATACCTTGAAGATTTTATACTGCTAAAGCAAGGATGGGAGAGAGAGAAAAGAAAAAAGTGCTCACTCCTTCTGTCTCAGTCCTTGTAGAGGCAACTGAACGCAACAGTTCAGGGGGGGCAATAGTGTGTGTGTGGAGGAGAATGAGGGGAAATATTATTAACAGCGCCATAATTTTACCTGTTAATAATAATAATAATAAGAAGAAGAAGAATAATAATAATTTTAATTTTAATTTAACCATTCAATAAGATATTTGAATAAATAATACAATACAGATTTATTAATTATTTTGTTTTTCTATAATTTGTTTTTCTCCATGTTTGGGAGATTTATAGTGGAATTTTAATATTTTCAATTAAACTTTAATTCTTTTTATATCAATATGTTTCTTTTATAATTACACTAATTATAAAATGGAAAGAGATAAATATTATCGATAGAAATCGAAACAATTTATAAATTCAGGGTTGTCAATAGTATGAAAGGAAATTCTTTATAATTCTTGGGAGTTACGTTTTTAGTAGGATAATTTTTATAACTATATCTTAGTATTATAACTATATCAAGCAAACCCAGTGCTTATTAGCACAAACCAGCACCTAGCTAAGGGGAACCAGATCAGTTAAGGATAGAGTGATTTACCAAGTCACTATTTTGAGATTTTTCGTTAATTGTTTCAGTGTTTGGTGATATGACAGCGGTCCTGAGCTGGCCAGCGCGTCAGAGCAGGTGCGTTACGAGCCTAAGTGGCCTTATGGTGTTGGGATCTCGAAGGAGAAGTCCAGTAAGGTCATGTAGGTACTGTCATCATCATCAGACCAAGGGTGAGTTATTATTTTCTTTTATATAAAATTGTAAGGGGGTTGTGGCGACCTATCCTGGCTGATCCCTTTAGGACGTATGAAAGGGTCAATGAAAGTTTTTGTGCTTCGACACACAATCTTTCATTGAGGGGGTTTTGTAATGGTACAATTTGTAATTACCCTAAATATGGTATATAAAACCATAAATATTGTATTCCTTAGTTTGGTCAAAATTAGACAAACATTTAATAACCTTTATGAATATATCGTGAGTGGACTATATAATATTTGCCAGGATTCTGACCGATTCGTAGCAAAAAACGTGAAGCCTCACAAAAAACAGTATGTCATTTAATGCGATAAAAGCGACAAGCCTTAATGACATCAGCGGCCAGGAATTTGTTTCTGTCAACAAGACGAAATTGTAAACAACCAGACAATAGACGAGTGACGTAGATTCACCCCACCTCAGAAATATGGAACAAAGAATCGATGTCATTTCATCAGAAACAGTGATCGCACCCGGCCGGCAAATCATTCACGTCTAGTGGATTTTAACTTTTAGACCACTAGAAGTGGTTAATAAACTATATAAAATATCAAAAAATGTTGTGACGGGCGTAAATAGTTCGGCATCGTATAGGTGTCATCGGCCGATGGATCGTCCAACAGAGATCTAGCGTGTAGAATCGGTCCGAGGAGTTTTCGTGGGTCGACACGACGGTGTGACCATAAATCGGAGTAAAACATTACCGATTGTGCGGATAGTGACGATTCTAGATGTGCGAGGAGGCCTATACGAAAATTTGGTGAGAACGTTCCAGCATAACACATATACATTTTATTTTCAAATCAAACCTAATTTCAATCAAAGAAATGACCAAGACAAAATTTCCAAAGTAAATTCAAGTCTGTAAAATTTTAATCTGCAAAATGAGCTCGTAAAAGAATTGTACCAGAGAGAGAGAGAGAGAGAGAGAGAGAGAGAGAGAGAGAGAGAGAGAGGGAGAGAGAGAGAGAGAGGGAGAGAGAGAGAGAGAGAGAGAGAGAGAGAGAGAGAGGGAGGGAGAGAGAGAGGGAGGGAGAGAGAGAGAGGGAGAGAGAGAGAGGGGGAGGGAGGGAGAGAGGGGGAGAGAGGGGGAGAGAGAGAGAGGGAGAGGGAGAGAGAGGGGGAGGGAGGGAGAGAGAGAGGGGAGAGAGAGAGAGAGAGAGAGAGAGAGAGAGAGAGAGAGAGAGAGAGAGAGAGAGAGAGAGGGCGAGTGTATAAGTTCTAAGTGCTGGGTTGTGCGAGAGATATGTATATCTATATTTATTAACTAATTATCTAATATTACATAATTACACATTTTATATTACATGTATCATGATTTTGGAGGGTTTAAAAAGTTCGCTGAATGCAGCATTATGTAAGATGTAAGTCTATAAAAAATAAACGGGGTATATCATTGGTAACAATTTTAACCAGGTATTTTATTATTTCAAATGATTTCCGTTTCTCAAAAGTTCGCGTAACGAATTCCTGCCCTATAGTATTTAGCAATGGTAAGTAAAATGACAAACATATGTAATCAAGATGGTGCCCGACTTTTGAAAACAGTGTCTATACGTTTAACCTATATCGTATATTTATTGTCAGCAATAAACGTATAGTTACAAGGACAAACAACAGAACCATCGAAACTCTGTTTGTCGGTGGTGTGTGGGTTAATTCTAATATTTTTGTATACATTTTTAATAAATTTAGATGCGTATAAATAAAGATACAACAAAACACTTGAACTTTCGAGAAAAGTCCTCTGGATGAAATTAAATCTCCAAATGTTTTTGTAGTATAGGATGTCAGTGGCATCGTACGGGCTGATGTTCGGCAGGTGGCTAGTACAACAATAGCCACCGGCTCCGGGAGGGGAAGCTTCCTCCCCAACCTGCTACCTCCCCTCCTACGCGCATAGACAGTTTCATCACTCGCCTCACGGCCTGTACAGTGTTTCATAGCGTAAACATTGGCTGCAATAAGGCTGGCGAGAACAATGGAAGCATGTGTGTGACAGAGAGGGCGATAATATGGAAGTGAGACAGTGAACTGTTATGCGTCATCTCCCATTGGGTCGGCGAAGCTTACTGTTCAGGAACGACTGTCGGGCCTATACATAATCTGTGGTTTTATCTATTAAACAGCTGTGATAATCCATGTGACTGCATCCAGAACAGGCACAACTTTATTTGATACTATAGCGAATGGTTCTTTAATGTCATTGTCGATATTCAGCAAGTGTTTCAACACTTGCCATCTGTAGTGAACTTCAAGATTTTTTATGATTACTTGATCTAAAGGCTGGGCAAACGCTTATAGTATTCAGAGGCAAAAATATCAGCTTTGTGTTAGTACTCTGTAAATTGTCACGATGCAATGCAGTGTTGTCTAAAATTAAACCGTATTTGTTTTTTTATTCTGTTTATTATTAAACTTTGATAACCACTCACTCTTATTTCCTTCATAATCCATGCATTTTTGTTGTAACACCAGTCTATTTGTAAAGCACTCATATAATATCCAAGAAGCAGTGGGGTTTTTCACACACCCAGTTATTAAAGTTGTTCAAATTGTCCAGCCATGTTCATAACAATTTTTTGACTGCTTGATACCACAGGCCTGTTCACCTGATATCATCATTTCCATTGGCAAAGCTTAATAAAGGAGCCCGGTTTCATCAAAGTTATAAATATCGTCCTTACTTTAGTCAGCAACAATATCTTGCAAAACAATATTCCAGTCTTGGATTCTCACATTCTGGATTCGAACCAGCTTCTTCTTTTGCATTCTTATAGGAAATTCTGTGCTGTTTCTGAAATGTATCAAGCTATCCATAAGAAGCCTTGAAGTATACGAAACCATTTTCTTAAATAATTTCAGATTCCTTTTCTTGAATTAACGGCCCTCAAATTAGGATTTTATTAGTTCTTGCTCTGCACAATCATTCATATACAATGCCATCAATTACTATGCCTCCTGTTTTTGGAAACTTCCTTTTTCTTTCTTGATTTCAATTTTCCAACCAACAGTTCAACAGTTCTCTTTTGGACTTCAAAACCTCACTTATTTGTGTTTACCAATACCAAACCTTGTTGCTCCACCTCATACAGGCAAAGCTGTTTTTTCACACTCTTTAATAATATCAACTTTTTCTTTTAACATTAAAAGAAAACTATCATAATGTACACAGCATATCTCCTAATTGTTCACTGATAATAACAAGTGATGGACTACATATTACTGCCTCAGCCTGAAGATATGGACACCTTTTATATAATAAAGTGTTCTTAATTGTGCAGCTCTTCCCAGAACTTTCTCTGTTCACCAATGAGATTGCACAATTAGTAAGATGAGATTACCATTTCCTGTCCACGATCACACAATCAACCGCAACTTATTGCCTTCAATGAAACTGCCATTCATGTGCAGAAACATGACAACAACGTAGCTACACTGATGTGAAGTAAACAATTACCAAAATAACTGTTCCTTTCATTCTGCCTATTATTCTTCTTAGAGAGTTATACTGTACCAAAGCAAGCTTCCTTTAATGTACCAGTACTATAAAGTTAGAAACTGACAACAGAAAATACAAACATTTATCGTGGTTTCATGAAAGGAGACATAATGCAGTCTCACAGTTGCTTGATGTACAATTGTAATTATAACTTTTAATACGCAAAGATTTACCACTGTGATAAGCATTATAGTAATTTTGGTTTGAATGATTTTGCTGACGTCTGATCTGTCCAGTACAGAGAAAAAAGGTCATAAGTTTTGCTCTGTGGGTTGTCTGTGACTATTTTTCAGTATGTCAGGTTTTGGGAAATTGTGTCCATAAAATAGATAAAGATTAGAAAGGTAATTTCAAAACTGTCCTTTCCAGAGTTGAATGCTTTTGGAGTGTCCACTAAATGGAGATTTGTGTTCTTGAAGCATCATCTGGAAAGTGGCACATTTTTCTCAAACCTCAGTAGCGTATAATAAGCAGCCAGTGGCCAGTTAAGTTTCTGTTTGAGACCTGCAATATTAGGGTGCATTTTAAAGTGACTGTTATTGTTATTTATAGTTTAATGAAAAGTGATTATTGTGTATTAGAGAAACACTGTTATCTTGTTTGTTACATTCCTGTGTGTTGAACAATCTTTAGTTTGAAGAAGCGTCTTTGTTTATTTTTAAATGTAATGAAAGTTGTAATTAGTGGCTTCATCTGGCGTCAGCTATTCTGTTTCCACTGTACAACATAACAATTCATGTGACATTACCTACTCCCACAAAATACAAAATGAGCATTTACTTACTTAAGCTGTAATTAAAATTTAATTTTCTAATATAGTTTAGATTTAACAATACAAGCAATAACATACCAGTTTTTCCTATTTTACCAGTCTGTAGATCCAGCCATGTTTTGGCAAGCTGCAATGCGAGACCTGCATTTATTTTATGCACCTGTCCATTCATTGCTAGTTCAATTGTTTTTCCTTTGTACTTATATACATCTATTGGTGGAGCAATAAGCATACTGACCTGTGAACAGTATCATAATCCATTTTATGATTCCACCTGAGACCCTTTTAAAAAATCATGTCCAAACTTAAACTTGTGGCTGTAAATTGATTTCCAAAAAAGCTGTATTCTAAATAAACAACTTACTGAAGATCTAGTATCATGCAAAAGTCATTAATGAAATCAGCCAAGATTGAAATTCTTAACAAATACAAGGAAAGATAAATATAAAATACAAAAATAAAATTGAAATGCAGACTGCCAGTAAAGTTATTTTGTGTACAGTTCTAAAAATTATAAATCTGAAACAGGGATACTGATGAAAAAGGGAGTCGGGTGTGAAACATGACAATACAATTTTGGTTTTCAAACTGGTTACAACTAAGTAACAAAAAATGAGAAATTGTCACAAAGTCGTGTTGCTCTTATACACTCAAAGGAAGTCTACAGAGGAAATGCTCAATAAAATGAAACAAAAATTTCTTTTCTCAATAAAATACAGACTAATCTGTACTAAGTGAATTATATTTTCTTTTTTAAAAATTGTTTATTGATAACATTTCTCTTCAACTTTGTTATACAGGCTGTTCAGAAAGTAACTTCCCTTTCGATTAAAAAAAACATTAGTTTTTTATTACATACAACTTAAATCTACACCTTTAGCTACTTTCAATTTGCAGCTACATTTATCATATCGAGAATGAATAAGTGAATAAGTTTTTAAATCCCCATGTCACAGAATTCTGTGACTTGAGCCATGCATTGACACTCTCCTTCAACTTCTTGTCATTTTCTAAGTGCTGTGACGCTAGTTTTCTTATGTTGTAACAATTAAACGGGGTCGTACCTGTTAAAATGTATCACACTTGTTTGTATTGTGTATTCGTGTGAATGTAGTGTGTTTGCCTCACACTGGTCGTTACATAAATCGACGTCACTACTGGAGTCCGTAGCGTTGTCAATGTTACCAGTACAACCTACCTGTTAATTCATAGGGATTGTTCTTCCCGGGTGGCGCCAAATTGTTTCTGTTAAAACAATTAAAATATTTAATTTCTAAGATAATACGTGATATTAGCATAGACAGCTGTGTCATTCGAATTGTTCCCGCTGCTAAACAGGTTGTCGACTCGGCCACTCGTGATGAGCGCTAGTTGGCTGTTGCTTAAAACTTCGCTAACACACATATATTCTACAAAATCCTATGAAATAACAAGATAGTAATGATCTGTACGGTATTTTTTAATACAAATTGGGTCATCAATAAATATGACAAATGAATTACAAATAATTTTATAACATTCGGCTCCGGCTTAGAGCTTGAAACACAAAATATCTCAGAGTTGGCAAAATTGATTTAATCGTAGCCGAAAGTGGCTTCAGTAACATACAAAACATTACCAGTTTTAAAATCTGGGGTTCTTTGGATCATGAAATAAGACATAAACGTTGGTTACATTAAAAAAGTACACTACCATACCTTATACGTACTTAGAAATTATGATGTGTTTATACAATTTGTTCGGTAGTGTCGTATTTGTTACAAAAATTGTGCTCTCAAATAAGGTTATAGTTGGTTTAATATAATGTTTTTTTTACGTAAGTAAATTATGCAATTACCTTTGAAAGAAAATACTACTTTTTAAATAGTGGGAAATTTTATCGTTTGAAAAAATAATTTAAGTAATTTAGGGTTTTGGGAATAAGGAATTTATTCGGTACTTATCAGTTCATCTCACGTTGAAATGTCATCAGGATAGGCGTATATTCTTCGAATTTGGGTTGGCGTTAAACTTCTAACATCCTCTTCATTCTTCTCTTGGGTTTTTCTTTACTTAATTTAGTTAATTTGGTTCCTGGACATCATACATTCTTCATAGATCGACGTCTATTCATTTAGGGTCATCTCGGTTCACTGATTCGACTTTTTGTAACTGTTTAAATTAAAATTTCAATCGTTCCAATTTTGCGTGCCGCTTACCCACGCGTCGTTTTTCAGAGTCTATATAATTTAACGGAAAATATGCCCTCAAACGTCTCGTTGTCATAGTAACCATAATTCGATGATTGGTTAATTACTCCTTTAAGACATTGTTAAAATATTTGAATTTTTATTCAAATTTATTAAGTATTTTCCTAATGGTTTTATTCCTTTATAATTCTTTTGGGATAATAAATGACATCACTATTATCTTTCTTTCCTTTCAAAGTTTACAATGATACCTCATAAGGTCATATTTTGTTCTACATTAACTATAGTCTAATTATTTGACATTTACTAAATAACATATTTTTCTTAAATTAAACTTTTACAATGATATTCCTGTGTTAAAATAACTGATATATAATTACTGTCCATTCACTGGTCTTAGATTAGTAAGATTTCTTGTGAAATCGATACAATTTACATTTGAGTGTCTTTGGCAGTTAAATGTTTTCATAGTCAAAATCAGCCATGATTGTTTTTTAGTGTATTTCTTTTTAAATTACATTCTGAATTCAGCCTGATGGGCTTCACTTATTTATTTGTGTTTTAACTACTATTCAACCTACATTTTCATTACTCTTCATTTAAAAATATAATAATTAGGTTTATGGACTGTAGGTTCCTTTCAGCCATATTCCTCCTTTAACATTGAACCAACTATTCTTTACAAGTCATTAGTTATTATTAGTACTAACATTGATTTCTTTTTTGTGTTACAAACTAAAGTGATAAACATTGTCACTTTTTATAAAATTATGAAGGTTAATTCCCCTTTCAACATGGGGTGTTGTATTCTTTGCAATCTTAATTTTAATAACAAAACTTTAATTCTATTCTACCATACCATGATAACACAAGTTATTTGTCTGGGCTTTCTCCCTGAATAATATCACAAGCTTCCTTAATATTAATTTTGACTACTATTTCTAATTACTTCTAGATATATTACTGTTTATAATATCACTCCAATCATTGGTTGTTTATCAATGTTTCACAGAGTGTCTGCTTACTTATCATTCTATTTTGAATGTTTCACATACACTTTCACTATTTTTTAGGGTACTTACACTTCACTAAAGCACTTCACTTTGGTTCACTGTTTTGTATTTAGTGTTATTTAATGGGTAATCCCTATACTTTCTCCTACCATTTCTCACTATTTTGTTTGAGTATGACATTTACTATTAACAATATTAGGCTAGTTGTGTTTTGTTAAATCTAACCTTTCTGACTGGGTTAGTGTACTTTTCCTATATTACATTGATTTACAATTGTATTGTCTTTAAAATGGGTACATAGGTTAATTTCATGACAATAATAATATTGGTTTCATTAATACATAATTATTCAAGGTTTATTGACCGTATTCTATCTTTAAGTATACTATCTTTCCCTTATATATGTGTGTTAGTTTCCCCTTGGGTTTTATCTGTCTCCTCTTCATTCTTCCTCTTCTTCATCTTCAATAGTCTTCATCTTGGTTCGGTTCTCCTCTTCATTTTTCCTCTGATTCTTCTCTCGTTAGTTCATTGTTTTGTCTATCATATTTTTCTTAAGTATGTTACGTGGTTCCCTTCTTTATATTTAGGTTGTTGGCTCAATCACTTGGGTTGGGTAATATCGTTGTACGTCGTGTCAAAGTATTTACATTTTAATCATTTTTTAAACATTTTATTTTATATGAAGTATATTTATATCAAGAATTATCTTTTTTATCACTGGTACGGGATTTGGCTTAATTGTATCGTTACATAATGCCTCTCCTCTAAAATTGATCATTTTAATAAAACACTAGCATAGTGTTTTATGAAATTATCAGTTATAGATAACTTTTTTCCTCTTCTTCCTTGTTTGTTTCTCCATTCTTCATTTCTCTTCTTACTTAATTCATTCCATTTTATTTGGATCTGTTTTTATTTATTTCCCTTGGTGCATTTTCCCTCATAACTTTTATATAGTAGTTGGTTTCTCCCATTACTACTCATTTTTCTGAGACTAGAGGCACATCTTCTCTACTCAGTTCATTTGGATTGCTGGACTTTTCAACAGTCAATCTTAAATCTTTCTTTGTCAACTTGTGACTCAATAATAATAATAATAATAATATAATATAATATACTTTGGGATTGTCCACCTTGTGGTTTGCTTTTAGATCACTTTGTCATTACTACTCATTCTTCCTTCCGCTATACCTTAACTATACACTATCATCTACTTATACACTTGGTTGTTTTTATCTTTATTCATATGTTAATTTCATCATATCTCACTTTTCATTATTTTATTTTCAATGATCGTTGTGATCATCTTAATTGTCTTAGACATTTTTTTTTTCTTAGTCATTCAGCAGAATTCTGCTTTAGCCATATCTGTATATTGGTTTTATACATAATCTCCCTCTCTCCTTGTACCAGGTATAATTTTATTTATTTATTTTTTTCTTATAATACTTTTGATTCAGTATAATTTCAAGTATTTATCTCAGTAATTTGAGCTTGATTTTATTTTTGTTTAGTTTATTCTGTATTCAATATCATTTTTGATAATTCTTTGATAAGTTAATTGTCTTACCTTAAAGGAATGTTTGTAGCGTATTCCTTTTTAGCTATTTTTTGTTTTAATTATAATTGTAAGTTTGTGCTTCTTACATTTTTATTATATAGGAATGTGTGTAACTTATTCCTTATTATCTCACTTTTTACTTCATACTTGATATATCAATCTTTCGTTATATTGTAAACTGATTTAAATTGAAAGGAATTTGTGTAACCGTTTCCTTTGTTGTTTTTTTTTTCATTATTATATACTTATATTAAATCTTTTTATTGTTCCGCATATATCATCTAAATATTTGAGTAAGCTGCTCTTACAATCTCTTTTGGAATTTTGAAATATGTTTCATTTCGCAATGGTTTTATTCTTCCTCGTAAAACTTTTTTATCGAAGTTTGGTTATAAACTCCCTTGATTTTCCTTGTATTGATATTACTGATCTGGTAAGTATTATTACCATTATCTTTTGTGATGATATATGGTCCGGTATATAGCAATAATAATTTCTTTGCTATACCTTCCATTGTACTTGGCAGTTCACGATTTTTAATTAATATTTTTTCTCCCTCTTTATATTTGATTATTTTGGGTTGGTTCTTTGCATATTTGGCCTTTTGTTTCTCAATTTTTTCCACTATTAGGCTGTACCATTTGTTTTTGTCATACGGGTCTTCTGGGTCTTTTGGGAATTCTATTATCTCTTGTATCTCTCTGTTTGGCTTTCTCTCGAACATCATCGAGTAAGGTGTACTTTCAGTGAATTGGTGATGACTGATGTTTAAAAACATTTCGGTTGAAGGTAAATATTTGTACCATTCTCTCTGGTTGTTATGACAATAAGTTCTCAAAATGCGTCCCACCTCTCTCAACATTCTTTCTGCGGGATTGCTACTAGGGTGGTAGACTGATGTTTTATATGTTTTGATATTTAGTTTTAATAACTCTTCTCTCCAACTCCTTCCTTTAAATTGCGTTCCATGATCTGTTATTAACATGTACGGTCTTCCAATCTCTACTATGTATTTACTTTTGATAATATCTAATATTTTCTTTGTTGTGGCTCTGTTTATAGCATATAATTTGGTGTACTTGGTGTAATGGTCAAGTATGATAACAATGAATTTGTAGCCATGTCGTCCTCCGCTACGTGGGAATGGTCCACATATGTCGATGAACGCCTTCTCTAGTTTGGCACTTGATGTGATGGGTATCATCGTTCCATCCTTCCTTTCGTTATTGGTTTTGACCATTTGACACAATGTGCAGGTTTTTATGTTTTTACTTACTTTTCTTGCAATATTTTTTATGAACAAATCTTCCTCTAAAGCTTTTACCATCTTAATTGTTCCCATGTGGCCGTATCTCACATGATAATCTTTGATGATTTGATTTTCTAATGATTGAGGAATTACTAGTTTCCAAGTGTCTTGGTTCTTTTTTGTTTTTATAAATAAAATATCATTGTATACACAGTAAAATTTGTTAATAATGGCTTCAGACTCCATCAGTCTTTTTCTGATGTTGGATATTTTTGTATCTTGCTCTTGTTGCAACACTATTTGGTTCACAATATTTTCCAGGTCCTTCCTATCTTTCAATATATAATACACTTTTGCTATCTTCCCCTTTTCTCCTTCAAATGTCTGATTTACTACATTTATTCTGGATAATATGTCAGCCACTATATTTTTTCGTCCTGGAATATACTCCCATGTAATGTGGTATTCTTGCAAAGCAAGTATCCATCGAGTAAGTCGGCCATGATTCAACTTACATTGTTTTAGAAACGATATTGATTTATGATCGCTTCGGACCGTGATATTATATCCAAGTATGTACGTCCTAAACTTGCCGCACGCGAATACTATGCTGAGCAACTCCTTTTCTGTAACATTGTAGTTACGCTCACAGCTATTGAGTATTCGGCTGGCGAAGCTAATGACTAGGTGGTTACCATCTTCGTCTTCCTGGTATAACTCTGCGCCTAGACTCACATCACTAGCGTCGCAGTTTCAGTAGAACTGTTTTTTAAAATTAGGGTGGTGTAAAATAACAGTGTCAACAAATTTTTGTTTGATTAATTTGAGCACTTCTTCTTGTTCCACTCCCCACGTCCGTTTTTCTTTTGAAGAGAGTTGTTTGGAAAATTTTGCTGTTAGGTGGGAGTAGTTGGTCTGAAACTTCCTATAGTAATTACATACTCCTAGGAAGGATTGCAACTGCTATTTGTTTCGTGGTGATGGGAAATTTTGTATGGCGTCAACCTTCTCTTGGGATGGAGAGATTCCCTCTTCGGTTAGGTTGAATCCTAAGAACTTCACTTCTTTAGCAATGAACTTTGATTTGTCTAACTTAAGTGTGATATTGTTGTTAGATAATTTTTCCAATACATGTCTGACTCTTTCACAGTGTTCGTCCCAGTTTGCTGACGTGATAAGTAGGTCGTCAACGTACACTGTAGTAAATTCCAGTGCCTCTTGACCTAACACTTGGTCCATGCACTTCACGAACACTGCTACTGAATTAATGAGTCCAAATGGTAACCTTTTGAACTGGTAGTTTCTACCGTCAAATATAAAAGCCATGTACTGTCTACTGTGTGGGTGCAGCTCTACCTGCCAATACCCACATACAGTATCCCAGGTGCTAATATACCTGATTCCATAGAATCTCTTCAGAATTTCTTCTATTTCTCCTGGTGAGGTTCTGTCATTGATAATCATCTTATTTATTTCTCGGGCGTCCAGGCAAATTCGTACCTTGCCATTTTTCTTGGGTATGGCAACTATGGGGCTGGTATATTGGGAATGACTGTACTCAATTATATCTTCAGCAATCATTCTATTTATTTCCCTTCTAACTTCGTTTTTTAGAGAATGTGCTATTGGATATGATTTCCTGTGGAAGTCCACTGGTTCTCGGAATTGAATTTCACATTGGTATCCTTTAACCTTTCCTGGGGTGTTCGAAAAGACATGCTGATAATCATTATAAATGGCGATTAATTTTTTGGACTGTTGCTCACTAATTTCCTGCATAGGCCGTTCTCTTTGGAAGGTGATAATCTCTTCCAACTTCTGGTTACACAAGATCTTACGCTCCTCCTCCTCTACTATGGTAATAGCTGGCTCATGCCTCTGGCAATAATAACTCTTCAGTTCTGTGTTTTGGCTTAAAGCAGTTGGACTTGGTACACAATTTATAATGTTCGCGGACCAGGTTCCTTGTTCTGAATTTAACAACACTACTCCCTTCTGCAGGTTTATTACTGCTGAATACCTTCTTAGTACATCACATCCGATGAGCATATTGAAAGGTAGCCCACTTGCCACGAGAAATATAATAGGGATGGTTGATTCTAGATTATCTAGCTCCAATGACACTTGTTTTCTCACCGTTTTGTTCTGTTTGCCAGTTGCGCCAATGATGATTATATTATTTATTGGCAATGTAGGTATTGGTGTTCGAGAGTGAGCTTGAATTCTTTCTAATTCAGGCTGGTTGATGAGAGAGATATTAGACCCCGTGTCTACCATGATAATGGTTATGGTACCGTTTATTGTCGCCTTTATATGAACAATTTCACTATTGTTCTGTGGTAATTGAGTGGCCTCTTCCTCGAGAAGTTCTTCTCGAATATCTTTTAAATAATTGTTGTAAATTATCGTGATTCCTTTGGTTTTCTTATCTGACATTGTTTGACGTATCAACCCAAGTGATTGGTCATGTGAAGGGCGTTCATACTTTATCACTGACCTTTTTAGTTTAAAGGTGGTTGCTGGCTGACGGCCTGGTTGCTTGGCTGGTCGTTCGTTTCATTGTTCGGCACGTTTTGCTGGTTATTTCCATTTTGTAGTGGTTCCTGGTTCCTGTTCATTGATGGTCTATTGTTAGTCTCGTCGGACGCATGGTACCATGGTTCTGGGTGCCAATTTGAGTTGTATCTTCGGTGGTTATTCCGCCTTCTCCCACTTATAAAATTTACATGACGTCGGTTGTCACTCCTATTTGGATTACCCCCGGGTCCCCGGTTGTACTGGTAATTGGGATGATACCGGCTGCCGTAGTAATTATGGTCATTGGGGTGACCGTTGGTACGTTGTTCAGGTCCCACTCCTCGGTAATTCTCATTTGGTCGGTTGTTATTATTTGGGCTGTTTCTATTATTGTTTTGATTTCCTGAGTGATGGTTCTGTTGACCTCTGTTACCAGGCTGATTATTTGGAGGGTGATGCTGATTATTTCCATTGAATGTTTGTTCTGCATTATTA
The DNA here is from genome assembly GCA_034769895.1 of Magicicada septendecula. Taxonomy (NCBI): domain Eukaryota; kingdom Metazoa; phylum Arthropoda; class Insecta; order Hemiptera; family Cicadidae; genus Magicicada; species Magicicada septendecula. Next base: position 243,453 of record JAWRYS010000209.1, on the reverse strand, counting down.
TCATTGTTATTTCGGCCCCAGTTATTCCGATTATTGCTTTGTGGATGATTGTATGGTCCATGGAAATTAGTTGTATTGTTATGTTCATTCCACTTATTGTATCTTTGGTTTGTGATCCTGTTTTTTCGATACTGGTTATCATTCTCCAGGTCCTCCAATAGACTAACCATTCCTTGAATTGTTTTAATTTGCCCTTGTCTTCTGGCCTTTTGGATGGCTTCTTCGTAATGATAACCCAGTTGTATTACCAACGACTCCTCGGGTATCCTGGGTTCCAAATTTCTGGCTAAGCATACTTTTCCCAGAAAGTAAGAGGTTAACGTGTGTCATCCTTGGGTCTCGTACCTTCCGTTACTGATGTCATTGCGGACCACATTCTGTGTTGATTCGGACCAATACTTCTCCCTGAACTGTTTCTTGAACTCTTGGGTATCATTGATCTCAGGTCGTGTGGCCGTCCACCAATTGTCATGGGTGTCACGGAACATCTCATCGATCATACTTCTTACACTGGACCATCTGGTTTCTCTGTTCTTCTCTATCAGTTCTTCTACTCGTTTGAGGAATTCTATCGGGTTTCTCTGGTAGCTACGAAAATTAATCATTTCTCGATTCTCACTGGTTATGAACTGTGTGTGATTATATGGGTTTTCTCTTAATGCATCTAATTCTTCCTGCATCTGTTTCTCTCGCATACTGATCCCCTGGATTTTTTCTCGGTTTTCTCGGGTCACTCCGTCTATTTTATCTATGACGGTGTACACTTTCTCCACCCGATTGGTTACATCCAGTTGTAGCTCTTGGTGCCTCTCCTCCAGTTCCTTGACCACCTCCTGTTTGTTCTTCTTGCACCCTTCAGTAAGGACTTGGTAGAATTCCGTCGCTCTCAATTTACCTTCCTCCTCAACGTTATTAATTTTCTTATTTAATTCTTCTCGGATTTGTATCACTGTTTCGTTGGTTTCCGTTATCGTTTGTCTGATCTCTTCTCGACATTCGACCAGTTGTTGCTTCCATTCCTCCTTGGTTTTCTTACTTTCTTCTTCGATTTTCCGTTGGAGCATATCATGATTAATTTCCATCTTTTTATTTACTATCTCCAGATCCCTTTTGATCTGTTTCTTCAGCTCTTCACTCTTCTTTTCCAATGCCTCCTGACTTCTCTTCAAGTCTTCATGGTTGCTCTCTATTTTGTCATTCAGGAATTCTATGCTCTCCTTCATTTGCTTCTTCAATTCTTCACTGTTTTGGTCCAGTTTTTCCAGTTTTTTATTCAACTCTTCCTTGTCTTGTCTTCTCTCTTCCTTGTCTTGTCTTCTCTCTTTATTCATTTGTCCGAATTGTTCCATCATGAACTTCATCATGCTATCTAAATTCATTTCTTCTGTTGGTTTGACTGGTTGGTCGTTTACCACGACTTCTGCTTCTATTTCCGGTTCAGGTGGATTGGTATTTTCCAATTGGTCCTCCTGTGGGTTTTCTTCTGACAATTCTCCAGTCGTTTCCTCCATTTCTACTTCCTCAACTTCCTCCATTTCTTCTGGGTTTCCTTCTTGGTTTGGTGCTTCCTTCCCTTTGCGCCTCGTAACCATACCGTGTCTATTCATGACCGCCGCTAGTTAGTCTTCCTAGCCGCACGTTGCTGGTCGCCAATATGTAACAATTATATATTGGGTGTGTACTTCCTTTATTCTTAAAGCCCCTCGTTGGGTTCGTCAATATGTAACAATTAAACGGGGTCGTACCTGTTAAAATGTATCACACTTGTTTGTATTGTGTATTCGTGTGAATGTAGTGTGTTTGCCTCACACTGGTCGTTACATAAATCGACGTCACTACTGGAGTCCGTAGCGTTGTCAATGTTACCAGTACAACCTACCTGTTAATTCATAGGGATTGTTCTTCCCGGGTGGCGCCAAATTGTTTCTGTTAAAACAATTAAAATATTTAATTTCTAAGATAATACGTGATATTAGCATAGACAGCTGTGTCATTCGAATTGTTCCCGCTGCTAAACAGGTTGTCGACTCGGCCACTCGTGATGAGCGCTAGTTGGCTGTTGCTTAAAACTTCGCTAACACACATATATTCTACAAAATCCTATGAAATAACAAGATAGTAATGATCTGTACGGTATTTTTTAATACAAATTGGGTCATCAATAAATATGACAAATGAATTACAAATAATTTTATAACATTCGGCTCCGGCTTAGAGCTTGAAACACAAAATATCTCAGAGTTGGCAAAATTGATTTAATCGTAGCCGAAAGTGGCTTCAGTAACATACAAAACATTACCAGTTTTAAAATCTGGGGTTCTTTGGATCATGAAATAAGACATAAACGTTGGTTACATTAAAAAAGTACACTACCATACCTTATACGTACTTAGAAATTATGATGTGTTTATACAATTTGTTCGGTAGTGTCGTATTTCTGTTACAAAAATTGTGCTCTCAAATAAGGTTATAGTTGGTTTAATATAATGTTTTTTTTACGTAAGTAAATTATGCAATTACCTTTGAAAGAAAATACTACTTTTTAAATAGTGAGAAATTTTATCGTTTGAAAAAATAATTTAAGTAATTTAGGGTTTTGGGAATAAGGAATTTATTCGGTACTTATCAGTTCATCTCACGTTGAAATGTCATCAAGATAGGCGTATATTCTTCGAATTTGGGTTGGCGTTAAACTTCTAACATCCTCTTCAATCTTCTCTTGGGTTTTTCTTTACTTAATTTAGTTAATTTGGTTCCTGGACATCATACATTCTTTATAGATCGACGTCTATTCATTTTGGGTCATCTCGGTTCACTGATTCGACTTTTTGTAACTGTTTAAATTAAAATTTCAATCGTTCCAATTTTGCGTGCCGCTTACCCACGCGTCGTTTTTCAGAGTCTATATAATTTAACGGAAAATAAGCCCTCAAACGTCTCGTTGTCATAGTAACCATAATTCGATGATTGGTTAATTACTCCTTTAAGACATTGTTAAAATATTTGAATTTTTATTCAAATTTATTAAGTATTTTCCTAATGGTTTTATTCCTTTATAATTCTTTTGGGATAATAAATGACATCACTATTATCTTTCTTTCCTTTCAAAGTTTACAATGATACCTCATAAGGTCATATTTTGTTCTACATTAACTATAGTCTAATTATTTGACATTTACTAAATAACATATTTTTCTTAAATTAAACTTTTACAATGATATTCCTGTGTTAAAATAACTGATATATAATTACTGTCCATTCACTGGTCTTAGATTAGTAAGATTTCTTGTGAAATCGATACAATTTACATTTGAATGTCTTTGGCAGTTAAATGTTTTCATAGTCAAAATCAGCCATGATTGTTTTTTAGTGTATTTCTTTTTAAATTACATTCTGAATTCAGCCTGATGGGCTTCACTTATTTATTTGTGTTTTAACTACTATTCAACCTACATTTTCATTACTCTTCATTTAAAAATATAATAATTAGGTTTATGGACTGTAGGTTCCTTTCAGCCATATTCCTCCTTTAACATTGAACCAACTATTCTTTACAAGTCATTAGTTATTATTAGTACTAACATTGATTTCTTTCTTGTGTTACAAACTAAAGTGATAAACATTGTCACTTTTCATAAAATTATGAAGGTTAATTCCCCTTTCAACATGGGGTGTTGTATTCTTTGCAATCTTAATTTTAATAACAAAACTTTAATTCTATTCTACCATACCATGTTAACACAAGTTATTTGTCTGGGCCTTCTCCCTGAATAATATCACAAGCTTCCTTAATATTAATTTTGACTACTATTTCTAATTACTTCTAGATATATTACTGTTTATAATATCACTCCCATCATTGGTTGTTTATCAATGTTTCACAGAGTGTCTGCTTACTTATCATTCTATTTTGAATGTTTCACATACACTTTCACTATTTTTTAGGGTACTTACACTTCACTAAAGCACTTCACTTTGGTTCACTGTTTTGTATTTAGTGTTATTTAATGGGTAATCCCTATACTTTCTCCTACCATTTCTCACTATTTTGTTTGAGTATGACATTTACTATTAACAATATTAGGCTAGTTGTGTTTTGTTAAATCTAACCTTTCTGACTGGGTTAGTGTACTTTTCCTATATTACATTGATTTACAATTGTATTGTCTTTAAAATGGGTACATAGGTTAATTTCATGACAATAATAATATTGGTTTCATTAATACATAATTATTCAAGGTTTATTGACCGTATTCTATCTTTAAGTATACTATCTTTCCCTTATATATGTGTGTTAGTTTCCCCTTGGGTTTTATCTGTCTCCTCTTCATTCTTCCTCTTCTTCATCTTCAATAGTCTTCATCTTGGTTCGGTTCTCCTCTTCATTTTTCCTCTGATTCTTCTCTCGTTAGTTCATTGTTTTGTCTATCATATTTTTCTTAAGTATGTTACGTGGTTCCCTTCTTTATATTTAGGTTGTTGGCTCAATCACTTGGGTTGGGTAATATCGTTGTACGTCGTGTCAAAGTATTTACATTTTAATCATTTTTTAAACATTTTATTTTATATGAAGTATATTTATATCAAGAATTATCTTTTTTATCACTGGTACGGGATTTGGCTTAATTGTATCGTTACATAATGCCTCTCCTCTAAAATTGATCATTTTAATAAAACACTAGCATAGTGTTTTATGAAATTATCAGTTATAGATAACTTTTTTCCTCTTCTTCCTTGTTTGTTTCTCCATTCTTCATTTCTCTTCTTACTTAATTCATTCCATTTTATTTGGATCTGTTTTTATTTATTTCCCTTGGTGCATTTTCCCTCATAACTTTTATATAGTAGTTGGTTTCTCCCATTACTACTCATTTTTCTGAGACTAGAGGCACATCTTCTCTACTCAGTTCATTTGGATTGCTGGACTTTTCAACAGTCAATCTTAAATCTTTCTTTGTCAACTTGTGACTCAATAATAATAATAATAATAATATAATATAATATACTTTGGGATTGTCCACCTTGTGGTTTGCTTTTAGATCACTTTGTCATTACTACTCATTCTTCCTTCCGCTATACCTTAACTATACACTATCATCTACTTATACACTTGGTTGTTTTTATCTTTATTCATATGTTAATTTCATCATATCTCACTTTTCATTATTTTATTTTCAATGATCGTTGTGATCATCTTAATTGTCTTAGACATTTTTTTTTTCTTAGTCATTCAGCAGAATTCTGCTTTAGCCATATCTGTATATTGGTTTTATACATAATCTCCCTCTCTCCTTGTACCAGGTATAATTTTATTTATTTATTTTTTTCTTATAATACTTTTGATTCAGTATAATTTCAAGTATTTATCTCAGTAATTTGAGCTTGATTTTATTTTTGTTTAGTTTATTCTGTATTCAATATCATTTTTGATAATTCTTTGGTAAGTTAATTGTCTTACCTTAAAGGAATGTTTGTAGCGTATTCCTTTTTAGCTATTTTTTGTTTTAATTATAATTGTAAGTTTGTGCTTCTTACATTTTTATTATATAGGAATGTGTGTAACTTATTCCTTATTATCTCACTTTTTACTTCATACTTGATATATCAATCTTTCGTTATATTGTAAACTGATTTAAATTGAAAGGAATTTGTGTAACCGTTTCCTTTGTTGTTTTTTTTTTCATTATTATATACTTATATTAAATCTTTTTATTGTTCCGCATATATCATCTAAATATTTGAGTAAGCTGCTCTTACAATCTCTTTTGGAATTTTGAAATATGTTTCATTTCGCAATGGTTTTATTCTTCCTCGTAAAACTTTTTTATCGAAGTTTGGTTATAAACTCCCTTGATTTTCCTTGTATTGATATTACTGATCTGGTAAGTATTATTACCATTATCTTTTGTGATGATATATGGTCCGGTATATAGCAATAATAATTTCTTTGCTATACCTTCCATTGTACTTGGCAGTTCACGATTTTTAATTAATATTTTTTCTCCCTCTTTATATTTGATTATTTTGGGTTGGTTCTTTGCATATTTGGCCTTTTGTTTCTCAATTTTTTCCACTATTAGGCTGTACCATTTGTTTTTGTCATACGGGTCTTCTGGGTCTTTTGGGAATTCTATTATCTCTTGTATCTCTCTGTTTGGCTTTCTCTCGAACATCATCGAGTAAGGTGTACTTTCAGTGAATTGGTGATGACTGATGTTTAAAAACATTTCGGTTGAAGGTAAATATTTGTACCATTCTCTCTGGTTGTTATGACAATAAGTTCTCAAAATGCGTCCCACCTCTCTCAACATTCTTTCTGCGGGATTCCTACTAGGGTGGTAGACTGATGTTTTATATGTTTTGATATTTAGTTTTAATAACTCTTCTCTCCAACTCCTTCCTTTAAATTGCGTTCCATGATCTGTTATTAACATGTACGGTCTTCCAATCTCTACTATGTATTTACTTTTGATAATATCTAATATTTTCTTTGTTGTGGCTCTGTTTATAGCATATAATTTGGTGTACTTGGTGTAATGGTCAAGTATGATAACAATGAATTTGTAGCCATGTCGTCCTCCGCTACGTGGGAATGGTCCACATATGTCGATGAACGCCTTCTCTAGTTTGGCACTTGATGTGATGGGTATCATCGTTCCATCCTTCCTTTCGTTATTGGTTTTGACCATTTGACACAATGTGCAGGTTTTTATGTTTTTACTTACTTTTCTTGCAATATTTTTTATGAACAAATCTTCCTCTAAAGCTTTTACCATCTTAATTGTTCCCATGTGGCCGTATCTCACATGATAATCTTTGATGATTTGATTTTCTAATGATTGAGGAATTACTAGTTTCCAAGTGTCTTGGTTCTTTTTTGTTTTTATAAATAAAATATCATTGTATACACAGTAAAATTTGTTAATAATGGCTTCAGACTCCATCAGTCTTTTTCTGATGTTGGATATTTTTGTATCTTGCTCTTGTTGCAACACTATTTGGTTCACAATATTTTCCAGGTCCTTCCTATCTTTCAATATATAATACACTTTTGCTATCTTCCCCTTTTCTCCTTCAAATGTCTGATTTACTACATTTATTCTGGATAATATGTCAGCCACTATATTTTTTCGTCCTGGAATATACTCCCATGTAATGTGGTATTCTTGCAAAGCAAGTATCCATCGAGTAAGTCGGCCATGATTCAACTTACATTGTTTTAGAAACGATATTGATTTATGATCGCTTCGGACCGTGATATTATATCCAAGTATGTACGTCCTAAACTTGCCGCACGCGAATACTATGCTGAGCAACTCCTTTTCTGTAACATTGTAGTTACGCTCACAGCTATTGAGTATTCGGCTGGCGAAGCTAATGACTAGGTGGTTACCATCTTCGTCTTCCTGGTATAACTCTGCGCCTAGACTCACATCACTAGCGTCGCAGTTTCAGTAGAACTGTTTTTTAAAATTAGGGTGGTGTAAAATAACAGTGTCAACAAATTTTTGTTTGATTAATTTGAGCACTTCTTCTTGTTCCACTCCCCACGTCCGTTTTTCTTTTGAAGAGAGTTGTTTGGAAAATTTTGCTGTTAGGTGGGAGTAGTTGGTCTGAAACTTCCTATAGTAATTACATACTCCTAGGAAGGATTGCAACTGCTATTTGTTTCGTGGTGATGGGAAATTTTGTATGGCGTCAACCTTCTCTTGGGATGGAGAGATTCCCTCTTCGGTTAGGTTGAATCCTAAGAACTTCACTTCTTTAGCAATGAACTTTGATTTGTCTAACTTAAGTGTGATATTGTTGTTAGATAATTTTTCCAATACATGTCTGACTCTTTCACAGTGTTCGTCCCAGTTTGCTGACGTGATAAGTAGGTCGTCAACGTACACTGTAGTAAATTCCAGTGCCTCTTGACCTAACACTTGGTCCATGCACTTCACGAACACTGCTACTGAATTAATGAGTCCAAATGGTAACCTTTTGAACTGGTAGTTTCTACCGTCAAATATAAAAGCCATGTACTGTCTACTGTGTGGGTGCAGCTCTACCTGCCAATACCCACATACAGTATCCCAGGTGCTAATATACCTGATTCCATAGAATCTCTTCAGAATTTCTTCTATTTCTCCTGGTGAGGTTCTGTCATTGATAATCATCTTATTTATTTCTCGGGCGTCCAGGCAAATTCGTACCTTGCCATTTTTCTTGGGTATGGCAACTATGGGGCTGGTATATTGGGAATGACTGTACTCAATTATATCTTCAGCAATCATTCTATTTATTTCCCTTCTAACTTCGTTTTTTAGAGAATGTGCTATTGGATATGATTTCCTGTGGAAGTCCACTGGTTCTCGGAATTGAATTTCACATTGGTATCCTTTAACCTTTCCTGGGGTGTTCGAAAAGACATGCTGATAATCATTATAAATGGCGATTAATTTTTTGGACTGTTGCTCACTAATTTCCTGCATAGGCCGTTCTCTTTGGAAGGTGATAATCTCTTCCAACTTCTGGTTCCACAAGATCTTACGCTCCTCCTCCTCTACTATGGTAATAGCTGGCTCATGCCTCTGGCAATAATAACTCTTCAGTTCTGTGTTTTGGCTTAAAGCAGTTGGACTTGGTACACAATTTATAATGTTCGCGGACCAGGTTCCTTGTTCTGAATTTAACAACACTACTCCCTTCTGCAGGTTTATTACTGCTGAATACCTTCTTAGTACATCACATCCGATGAGCATATTGAAAGGTAGCCCACTTGCCACGAGAAATATAATAGGGATGGTTGATTCTAGATTATCTAGCTCCAATGACACTTGTTTTCTCACCGTTTTGTTCTGTTTGCCAGTTGCGCCAATGATGATTATATTATTTATTGGCAATGTAGGTATTGGTGTTCGAGAGTGAGCTTGAATTCTTTCTAATTCAGGCTGGTTGATGAGAGAGATATTAGACCCCGTGTCTACCATGATAATGGTTATGGTACCGTTTATTGTCGCCTTTATATGAACAATTTCACTATTGTTCTGTGGTAATTGAGTGGCCTCTTCCTCGAGAAGTTCTTCTCGAATATCTTTTAAATAATTGTTGTAAATTATCGTGATTCCTTTGGTTTTCTTATCTGACATTGTTTGACGTATCAACCCAAGTGATTGGTCATGTGAAGGGCGTTCATACTTTATCACTGACCTTTTTAGTTTAAAGGTGGTTGCTGGCTGACGGCCTGGTTGCTTGGCTGGTCGTTCGTTTCATTGTTCGGCACGTTTTGCTGGTTATTTCCATTTTGTAGTGGTTCCTGGTTCCTGTTCATTGATGGTCTATTGTTAGTCTCGTCGGACGCATGGTACCATGGTTCTGGGTGCCAATTTGAGTTGTATCTTCGGTGGTTATTCCGCCTTCTCCCACTTATAAAATTTACATGACGTCGGTTGTCACTCCTATTTGGATTACCCCCGGGTCCCCGGTTGTACTGGTAATTGGGATGATACCGGCTGCCGTAGTAATTATGGTCATTGGGGTGACCGTTGGTACGTTGTTCAGGTCCCACTCCTCGGTAATTCTCATTTGGTCGGTTGTTATTATTTGGGCTGTTTCTATTATTGTTTTGATTTCCTGAGTGATGGTTCTGTTGACCTCTGTTACCAGGCTGATTATTTGGAGGGTGATGCTGATTATTTCCATTGAATGTTTGTTCTGCATTATTATCATTGTTATTTCGGCCCCAGTTATTCCGATTATTGCTTTGTGGATGATTGTATTGTGCTGAGTCAAAAGATTCAGCGCGAGTTCAGTTATTTTATTGGCATTTTTTTGACGGTAAAGACAGTACAAAAGTTAATGTAATAAGGAGTGCTGCTCTCTACCCGCGGATAGGAGAGGCTACCGTTTTCGAGTTTTCACCGTTTGATCGGTGTTTCCATCTGCTGAGTTTTTCCAGCAGTTTTAAACAGCAGTGCTGCAGCCTGGTGAGATTTTCGTTACCCAAACGAGGGAGGCGTTCCGTTTTTTTTTTGTCTCAACATGGAAGCCTAACTCACGACCTCGTGGAAAATCTCTTCGGTGGAGAGAAGTGTGAAAATCTAGCCTCTACTTCTTAAAACGATGAGATAAGTTTCTTAACGACTGCGGTGAGTTTTGATTTCATTATATTAATTATATACTAAATTTTTAAAGGAGAAAACGTTTTTTTAGTAAGCTTGAGTAAGCATGTCCACTTGTTGAATCATGCATGGTGAAAGACGTAATTGTTCGTAAAGTTTTTATAAACCAATAAAACTTGATTATTGGAGTGTCAGAATCTCGGCTTTAATACCTAAAGTACAATAACCACAATGTAATTAATATTGAACTTTCATTAAAACTGATGTAACGAGATTGGGTTGTTCACTTAACCTATTACACAATGTGTCGTCATTAAGTGGTATAAAGTTTTGCTACAATGACAGTAAAACTTTATACATATATAATTGGGAACTTACTCAGGCACGTTTTAAACGTAAATCATGTCTCATTCAAAGTAATAGTATTCTCAGATTCTATGGAGTAAAAAACTATGTGTTTTAAATAAATTCTGCGCCACGTGGTAACCTCAATTTCACTCAAAGTAATAAGTTCATAAGATGTCACAGAGCCAAGATAAATTATTATATTGCAAAAGCAACTCACATTCAGTGAGGTTCAAGTTATAAAGCGTTATAAAGAATCATTGTTAGAGAACTTTTTTAAGTAAGGCATGTTGGCCAAAATAATGTAACCAAGTTTTATTATGTACAACACAACTAGGTGTTGTTTTTATTTATGTATTTTGGAGGGTGCCCAAACAGTGGGGGCATCTGTGTGTGGTCTCTCACTAAAAATGTAATGTGTGAACAGGGTTCACTGAACAGAGACAAGTCCTGCTAACACTGAACGAAATGACATCTTAAAAGCTCCACACTCGACACCGAAGAGAACAACGACCGCAACAACATGCCAATCATGAGATCGCCACGCTATAAATAAGAGATCATCCTTCTGGGCACATATAAGCAGGTGAAAAATATCCATTTATATTCACATGTAGAATCAACATGGCACCAGTTATACATAATCATCAGTTTTACCGTTCAAGTATACATTCATTTGGATCCCCAATTGATGGGACAGTTTAGTGTGAACACTAAGTATTAATTGTAAATTTCAATATATGTATAGTATATTGTCAGTTCAGAGACTGACATGTCTACAACACAGCATCCAACTTAGATTTCCACTCATTTCTTTATAGAGCTTTCGCTACAGATTTAAAGTCAGTTTTGTTATTAATATTTTCTCAAGTTTAATTTACTATGCATAAAAACATATATTTTCTCTTATTTTTAAAATCAGGTTAGGTCATTTGTATAAAAAGATTACTGGGGAGGTAGGTGTTATTTTAAATTAGTTTCAACCAAGCTGTGCCTGTCGAAACACTTTTCAACTTGTTTGTCGAAACAAGATTGTTGAGACAAAATTTGTTGAGACTGGTTATAAGTTGAAGAAACATGTCCGTCTCTGACACACAATGTATTTTTTTATATAAGGTGCTAATATGGTGCAATTTTTCTCTTTTCATTAATTGGCCCTATTTTAGTCTATATAAATTCTTTATATTAATCATGGTAACTGGGGGGCGTTAATTATTTTAAACAATTTTTATTTCTCACCTTAATTAAGTATTTTAGCACTTAGCCACTTAGGCACTTGGTTTTAAATTTTAATGTCCTGGGGACATTTGTATGCAATACTTTATGATACACATGACGTGCAATTAACCCACACCATGGGGGTACATTTATAGAAATAAATCTTTAATCCTAATTGGGATTCCTATAAAGAAGAAGTTTAGAATTTATATACACCAGAAGGGTAATATAAAAAAGGGCGTGGCAAGAGACCTTTATGTATTTGTATACTATTGTATATGTAATTTGTCTTGTGGAACGTGTTATGTCTGTATATTTCTGTGTACATTTTGGGGGATATATATATATATATATAAATATTATGCATTGCTGTACTTTTGGTGGGATATAGGGATTTATTATTAGAATTTATATACACCAGTAGACGAGTATTCTATCTCAATAATCGTGGCTGATCATTTCTTTAAATTAATTATTTTATTTAACAAGTATAGTAAGTGTCACCTTTAAAGTTCATTTAATTGGTAGAGTAATTATTTTAATTATTAATAGTAACTGTGAATGAAATCATTTACCTTCATTAATTTATATACTGCATTTTTAAAAGAAACATATGATATAAATTTTATATTTTAATAAATAGTTTAATGGGAGTTTTATTTTGAGGTTAATGATTATTTTAAATTTTCAATTCATTGTTGTTGACATAGCAATTATTTTCGTGGATTCAGTTAATATTTTTCAGGTGGCCTTGTTGAGAGGGTATACTTCTTTAGTTAACCATTTAGAAGGGGAATTATAAATCACTGTTGTTTTTGTTAGTTTTATTATGAGATAGAATAATAAAATGGGATTGTTAATTATTTAATTCTTGAGTTTTTATTGCAAGTCCCGTCTTACTGGATCCAGCGCAATTTTTAGCTTCTCTAGGCCTTAGCCTAGTTTTAAATAACTTGTAGCCCCTCTTTACAAAAAGAAATATTCTTTTTGTTTTAACTACTCAAAATGAAGTAGGGGTTTCATTTGGTAGCAGAGCGCGGTTACATTTGGTAGCAGAGCGCGGTTACATTTGGTAGCAGAGCGCGGTTGCATTTGGTAGCAGAGCGCGGTTACAATGAGGGTCCTGTGGGTGTGACGGGGCTTGCAAACTTAGGAAATATTTTGGGAATTTTCACAATGCTTAGTTCTTAAATAGAACTTAGAAAAATTTTAAAGGCCCTATATCCCAAGGTTGAAAATATTTTGTTAGTTTTAAGGTTTGAAACATATGTATATGTACTTGCCCGCCTTGCATAGTGAATAGTGCCACGTGGTAGGAAATTTTAGAAGGGGAAATCCCTGGGCAAGACTTATCGCAGTCGGCGCTTAGTTATTTTGAGTTTACCTTACCCATGTTTGGGGAGGTGTTGCGGTTTTTTTGTGATTAGGCGGTATGGCCCGATCGGCAGTCGGTTTCTGCCGATAAATGGTAGCCGGAGGTAACCTAAGAATGGTTAAAATAAATTTTTGTGGTCGGTATTTTTGTTTTCGAGTTGTGCGTGTTGTGTGTGTGTCGCGTTCCTTTTGTCTGGTGTAATCGAGTGTGAGCTGTTCAGGTAGTGGGCTAGTTCTCGCATCGTTAGGTGGACCCGCAGTCTACTCTTGGGAAGTATAGTACGTGAGTTTTTCTTATTCTAATCTTATTATTGTCATTATGTTTATAGGTGTTAGGTATTTGTAGGGTGTTGTGTTTGTTGATAGTGTTTTGCGAATTGTGTAATTCTGGCGGCGCTATGCTTTCAGAAATTGTCGCACCCCGACCACCGGGAGGAACAGAAATTGCCCCACCCTCTCACCCCAGTTCTCCAGAAATTTTCGGTGGTAGATGGATTTAAGGAGGACCAGCTGCTGGTTTTCTTGGACCTTGTCCTGCAGTTGGCCGCCTATCCGGGTATATCCGATGGGGAGGTCTTGTGCCTTATATACCCGTATTGCCAGGGTACGTTGCAACAGAAGGTCACCAACACTTGGCGTCAGGGCGGCACGGTCGACACTTTTCATGCGGAAGTGTTGGATTACTTCATGTATCCTCCACGACGTTCCAAGCTTAGGCTGGATTGGTTCTATCGTTATCAGGCCGACGGAGAGCCGTTGGGGGACTACGTGCAGGACATACGAAAAGCTGCCCGGGTATTAAGATTAGGGTTGACCGACACCGAAGTCCTAGATATAATTATAGGAGGACTGAATTCCCAAGACGGTTACCGTTTGGGAAGGTTTGGGCATCGTCCAAATAATTTCGCGGAGATGGCCCGGTGTTGTGTTGCTTCAAATACGGTCCGACCAAAGGTCGCAGTAATTGTTCCGGTAAATCCATTTCTGCCCAAGATGGATCCAGAGCCGATAACATCATCATCGCCTACGCCGGAAGATGAGAAGTCACTTGATGGTGGAGCTTTACCATCGTCAGTAGAAGTTAATTTAGACATTGCACATGGACCTGGACAACTGGATTCCAGGTTGGCTAAGGTTGAAGAAGTTGTAGTTGCTGAGAGTGGTGAAGAAGAGGAATCGAAGGAGGAGGCAGAAGAGTGGTCTGCACATGCTACGCAGGGGAGTATAAGTGTAAGTGTTAGGGAGGCTGCAAGTGTTTCTGAGGTCGCGGATGGACTAGGGGATGTCCAGTCTGCAAGTGTGGTAGAAGTAGATGAGGTAGAAGTTGGGGAGAAACTGGGTGGCAGCGTTGTAGAGTTTGTGGGTGAGAATGATGTAGTGTGTGAAGATGTGCAGACGCTTTCTGTAAGTATTGTTGAGGATTCCGAGGAGTGGAAAGAAGTTCCAGGGGGACCAGGTGAGCAACTAGAAGATGAAGATGTGCAGTGTCGTGATGATGATTTGGATTATATAGAGGAAGAAAAGGAAGAGGTGGAAGAAATAGAACCAGAAGCAATTGGAGAAGAGAAGAAGATAGAAGCAGAGGAGTTAGAGGTTGAGGATAATCCAAATCGGGGTAAACGTAGAAAGGTAAGTTACCTTGATTATAATTTAGAGGAAACAAATCAGTATTGCTCTACACAAGATAGTTTCTCAGAGAGTGATGTCCACAAGGAACGGCGTCCTAAAGTTCGTCATAAAGAACGGGTTCCTAAAGTTCGTCATAAAAGGGTGAGACAAAGCGGTTAATGGGTAGCGGGTGGATGTTCCCCACAGTCCCAGTGGTGTCCATCTACTTCAGGGTTGCGCCCCTGCCTCCGCGAGCCTTGGTTTTCTCCACCTATCCTTCTTACCGGAGCGAACCATGTCCTTTACCTTAGTCCTAGCTGTTGAACTTTCAATGATCATTGCCCTTATCATCTTCCCAATTTTCCTACCCCTCCCCTTAGAAAAAAAAAAACAAACCAAAAAACAAATAAAAATTAGAAAGGAAAAAGCAAAAAAAATTAGAAAAGGAAAAAGAAAAAATATCCGAGAGGAGTTAGAGAGAAGTTAGTTGGAAGAGTGGTGACTACGTGGGTATTAAGTTTAGTGTCGTTTTCATTTTTCTTTGTTGTAGGTTGTCGTTGTTTTTTGTAGAGTCCTGGCCATGCCGCATTCCCTAGTTGATTTCCATTGTAGCTATTTTTGATTAAGTGTAGGTTGTTCGAAGTGGTCGTACTGAAGTAAACCCCCTCGTTAGTTCTGCAGTAATGATGACCAAGTAAAGGGATTGATGTTCGCGTGCCCTCGATGCGGTTTTCTCTCTCCGGCTAATAGGGGCCGTCCGCCCTAGTATAGGGATGTTTTTTTTTAACGACTAGTTAGATATGTCAAGGATATGTGATGCCTTGTTTTAGCATATGGCTGGTCAGTCCATATGTGGACAATAAAGTTATGGGCGCTCACATACCAAGGTATTAGTTACCTTGTTTTGGTCTTCGGACGCGTGTGTGAGTGGCAGCAGGAGGAGTAGGTGGTGGTCACCAGAGAGTGTGACGTATTGGGGCGGTCCTGTGGGGTTGGTCTGGCGGAGAGGGTCGCATGAGGATGGTTGCATTGGCGTTGAGTTTTCCAATCCAGTAAGAAAAGGGGGGGGTTAGTTGTTGTCCTAAGTAGGTATCAAGTTGGGTCTCAGTCGGTGGGCGAGCCTCAGGAGGTCAGAAGACCTAGGTAGGAATCTTTCTTTTGCCTTTTGCTGTCTCTCTCTCTTGTGCTGTATGCGGACTCTGATCAGGTCAGCATGCAGCACCTGCACACTTACATAATACATATCTTCTTTCATCTCTTTCATTTTCCCTTTTTGATTTCTGTTCTCCTGAGAGCATGCTCAGCTGAGCCAACCCAACCACGACGTCCACCGGTATCTTTTGGGGAGAGGTACACTGCAGGGTACCCTCCTGGCCTTTAACGTTGGGGCAACTCTGTTGCCCTTTTGGGGTGAGGGTGTGCTGAGTCAAAAGATTCAGCGCGAGTTCAGTTATTTTATTGGCATTTTTTTGACGGTAAAGACAGTACAAAAGTTAATGTAATAAGGAGTGCTGCTCTCTACCCGCGGATAGGAGAGGCTACCGTTTTCGAGTTTTCACCGTTTGATCGGTGTTTCCATCTGCTGAGTTTTTCCAGCAGTTTTAAACAGCAGTGCTGCAGCCTGGTGAGATTTTCGTTACCCAAACGAGGGAGGCGTTCCGTTTTTTTTTTGTCTCAACATGGAAGCCTAACTCACGACCTCGTGGAAAATCTCTTCGGTGGAGAGAAGTGTGAAAATCTAGCCTCTACTTCTTAAAACGATGAGATAAGTTTCTTAACGACTGCGGTGAGTTTTGATTTCATTATATTAATTATATACTAAATTTTTAAAGGAGAAAACTTTTTTTAGTAAGCTTGAGTAAGCGTGCCCACTTGTTGAATCATGCATGGTGAAAGACGTAATTGTTCGTAAAGTTTTTATAAACCAATAAAACTTGATTATTGGAGTGTCAGAATCTCGGCTTTAATACCTAAAGTACAATAACCACAATGTAATTAATATTGAACTTTCATTAAAACTGATGTAACGAGATTGGGTTGTTCACTTAACCTATTACACAATGTGTCGTCATTAAGTGGTATAAAGTTTTGCTACAATGACAGTAAAACTTTATACATATATAATTGGGAACTTACTCAGGCACGTTTTAAACGTAAATCATGTCTCATTCAAAGTAATAGTATTCTCAGATTCTATGGAGTAAAAAACTATGTGTTTTAAATAAATTCTGCGCCACGTGGTAACCTCAATTTCACTCAAAGTAATAAGTTCATAAGATGTCACAGAGCCAAGATAAATTATTATATTGCAAAAGCAACTCACATTCAGTGAGGTTCAAGTTATAAAGCGTTATAAAGAATCATTGTTAGAGAACTTTTTTAAGTAAGGCATGTTGGCCAAAATAATGTTACCAAGTTTTATTATGTACAACACAACTAGGTGTTGTTTTTATTTATGTATTTTGGAGGGTGCCCAAACAGTGGGGGCATTTGTGTGTGGTCTCTCACTAAAAATGTAATGTGTGAACAGGGTTCACTGAACAGAGACAAGTCCTGCTAACACTGAACGAAATGACATCTTAAAAGCTCCACACTCGACACCGAAGAGAACAACGACCGCAACAACATGCCAATCATGAGATCGCCACGCTATAAATAAGAGATCATCCTTCTGGGCACATATAAGCAGGTGAAAAATATCCATTTATATTCACATGTAGAATCAACATGGCACCAGTTATACATAATCATCAGTTTTACCGTTCAAGTATACATTCATTTGGATCCCCAATTGATGGGACAGTTTAGTGTGAACACTAAGTATTAATTGTAAATTTCAATATATGTATAGTATATTGTCAGTTCAGAGACTGACATGTCTACAACACAGCATCCAACTTAGATTTCCACTCATTTCTTTATAGAGCTTTCGCTACAGATTTAAAGTCAGTTTTGTTATTAATATTTTCTCAAGTTTAATTTACTATGCATAAAAACATATATTTTCTCTTATTTTTAAAATCAGGTTAGGTCATTTGTATAAAAAGATTACTGGGGAGGTAGGTGTTATTTTAAATTAGTTTCAACCAAGCTGTGCCTGTCGAAACACTTTTCAACTTGTTTGTCGAAACAAGATTGTTGAGACAAAATTTGTTGAGACTGGTTATAAGTTGAAGAAACATGTCCGTCTCTGACACACAATGTATTTTTTTATATAAGGTGCTAATATGGTGCAATTTTTCTCTTTTCATTAATTGGCCCTATTTTAGTCTATATAAATTCTTTATATTAATCATGGTAACTGGGGGGCGTTAATTATTTTAAACAATTTTTATTTCTCACCTTAATTAAGTATTTTAGCACTTAGCCACTTAGGCACTTGGTTTTAAATTTTAATGTCCTGGGGACATTTGTATGCAATACTTTATGATACACATGACGTGCAATTAACCCACACCATGGGGGTACATTTATAGAAATAAATCTTTAATCCTAATTGGGATTCCTATAAAGAAGAAGTTTAGAATTTATATACACCAGAAGGGTAATATAAAAAAGGGCGTGGCAAGAGACCTTTATGTATTTGTATACTATTGTATATGTAATTTGTCTTGTGGAACGTGTTATGTCTGTATATTTCTGTGTACATTTTGGGGGATATATATATATAAATATTATGCATTGCTGTACTTTTGGTGGGATATAGGGATTTATTATTAGAATTTATATACACCAGTAGACGAGTATTCTATCTCAATAATCGTGGCTGATCATTTCTTTAAATTAATTATTTTATTTAACAAGTATAGTAAGTGTCACCTTTAAAGTTCATTTAATTGGTAGAGTAATTATTTTAATTATTAATAGTAACTGTGAATGAAATCATTTACCTTCATTAATTTATATACTGCATTTTTAAAAGAAACATATGATATAAATTTTATATTTTAATAAATAGTTTAATGGGAGTTTTATTTTGAGGTTAATGATTATTTTAAATTTTCAATTCATTGTTGGTGACATAGCAATTATTTTCGTGGATTCAGTTAATATTTTTCAGGTGGCCTTGTTGAGAGGGTATACTTCTTTAGTTAACCATTTAGAAGGGGAATTATAAATCACTGTTGTTTTTGTTAGTTTTATTATGAGATAGAATAATAAAATGGGATTGTTAATTATTTAATTCTTGAGTTTTTATTGCAAGTCCCGTCTTACTGGATCCAGCGCAATTTTTAGCTTCTCTAGGCCTTAGCCTAGTTTTAAATAACTTGTAGCCCCTCTTTACAAAAAGAAATATTCTTTTTGTTTTAACTACTCAAAATGAAGTAGGGGTTTCATTTGGTAGCAGAGCGCGGTTACATTTGGTAGCAGAGCGCGGTTACATTTGGTAGCAGAGCGCGGTTGCATTTGGTAGCAGAGCGCGGTTACAATGAGGGTCCTGTGGGTGTGACGGGGCTTGCAAACTTAGGAAATATTTTGGGAATTTTCACAATGCTTAGTTCTTAAATAGAACTTAGAAAAATTTTAAAAGCCCTATATCCCAAGGTTGAAAATATTTTGTTAGTTTTAAGGTTTGAAACATATGTATATGTACTTGCCCGCCTTGCATAGTGAATAGTGCCACGTGGTAGGAAATTTTAGAAGGGGAAATCCCTGGGCAAGACTTATCGCAGTCGGTGCTTAGTTAGTTTGAGTTTACCTTACCCATGTTTGGGGAGGTGTTGCGGTTTTTTTGTGATTAGGCGGTATGGCCCGATCGGCAGTCGGTTTCTGCCGATAAATGGTAGCCGGAGGTAACCTAAGAATGGTTAAAATAAATTTTCGTGGTCGGTATTTTTGTTTTCGAGTTGTGCGTGTTGTGTGTGTGTCGCGTTCCTTTTGTCTGGTGTAATCGAGTGTGAGCTGTTCAGGTAGTGGGCTAGTTCTCGCATCGTTAGGTGGACCCGCAGTCTACTCTTGGGAAGTATAGTACGTGAGTTTTTCTTATTCTAATCTTATTATTGTCATTATGTTTATAGGTGTTAGGTATTTGTAGGGTGTTGTGTTTGTTGATAGTGTTTTGCGAATTGTGTAATTCTGGCGGCGCTATGCTTTCAGAAATTGTCGCACCCCGACCACCGGGAGGAACAGAAATTGCCCCACCCTCTCACCCCAGTTCTCCAGAAATTTTCGGTGGTAGATGGATTTAAGGAGGACCAGCTGCTGGTTTTCTTGGACCTTGTCCTGCAGTTGGCCGCCTATCCGGGTATATCCGATGGGGAGGTCTTGTGCCTTATATACCCGTATTGCCAGGGTACGTTGCAACAGAAGGTCACCAACACTTGGCGTCAGGGCAGCACGGTCGACACTTTTCATGCGGAAGTGTTGGATTACTTCATGTATCCTCCACGACGTTCCAAGCTTAGGCTGGATTGGTTCTATCGTTATCAGGCCGACGGAGAGCCGTTGGGGGACTACGTGCAGGACATACGAAAAGCTGCCCGGGTATTAAGATTAGGGTTGACCGACACCGAAGTCCTAGATATAATTATAGGAGGACTGAATTCCCAAGACGGTTACCGTTTGGGAAGGTTTGGGCATCGTCCAAATAATTTCGCGGAGATGGCCCGGTGTTGTGTTGCTTCAAATACGGTCCGACCAAAGGTCGCAGTAATTGTTCCGGTAAATCCATTTCTGCCCAAGATGGATCCAGAGCCGATAACATCATCATCGCCTACGCCGGAAGATGAGAAGTCACTTGATGGTGGAGCTTTACCATCGTCAGTAGAAGTTAATTTAGACATTGCACATGGACCTGGACAACTGGATTCCAGGTTGGCTAAGGTTGAAGAAGTTGTAGTTGCTGAGAGTGGTGAAGAAGAGGAATCGAAGGAGGAGGCAGAAGAGTGGTCTGCACATGCTACGCAGGGGAGTATAAGTGTAAGTGTTAGGGAGGCTGCAAGTGTTTCTGAGGTCGCGGATGGACTAGGGGATGTCCAGTCTGCAAGTGTGGTAGAAGTAGATGAGGTAGAAGTTGGGGAGAAACTGGGTGGCAGCGTTGTAGAGTTTGTGGGTGAGAATGATGTAGTGTGTGAAGATGTGCAGACGCTTTCTGTAAGTATTGTTGAGGATTCCGAGGAGTGGAAAGAAGTTCCAGGGGGACCAGGTGAGCAACTAGAAGATGAAGATGTGCAGTGTCGTGATGATGATTTGGATTATATAGAGGAAGAAAAGGAAGAGGTGGAAGAAATAGAACCAGAAGCAATTGGAGAAGAGAAGAAGATAGAAGCAGAGGAGTTAGAGGTTGAGGATAATCCAAATCGGGGTAAACGTAGAAAGGTAAGTTACCTTGATTATAATTTAGAGGAAACAAATCAGTATTGCTCTACACAAGATAGTTTCTCAGAGAGTGATGTCCACAAGGAACGGCGTCCTAAAGTTCGTCATAAAGAACGGGTTCCTAAAGTTCGTCATAAAAGGGTGAGACAAAGCGGTTAATGGGTAGCGGGTGGATGTTCCCCACAGTCCCAGTGGTGTCCATCTACTTCAGGGTTGCGCCCCTGCCTCCGCGAGCCTTGGTTTTCTCCACCTATCCTTCTTACCGGAGCGAACCATGTCCTTTACCTTAGTCCTAGCTGTTGAACTTTCAATGATCCTTGCCCTTATCATCTTCCCAATTTTCCTACCCCTCCCCTTAGAAAAAAAAAAAACAAACCAAAAAACAAATAAAAATTAGAAAGGAAAAAGCAAAAAAAATTAGAAAAGGAAAAAGAAAAAATATCCGAGAGGAGTTAGAGAGAAGTTAGTTGGAAGAGTGGTGACTACGTGGGTATTAAGTTTAGTGTCGTTTTCATTTTTCTTTGTTGTAGGTTGTCGTTGTTTTTTGTAGAGTCCTGGCCATGCCGCATTCCCTAGTTGATTTCCATTGTAGCTATTTTTGATTAAGTGTAGGTTGTTCGAAGTGGTCGTACTGAAGTAAACCCCCTCGTTAGTTCTGCAGTAATGATGACCAAGTAAAGGGATTGATGTTCGCGTGCCCTCGATGCGGTTTTCTCTCTCCGGCTAATAGGGGCCGTCCGCCCTAGTATAGGGATGTTTTTTTTTAACGACTAGTTAGATATGTCAAGGATATGTGATGCCTTGTTTTAGCATATGGCTGGTCAGTCCATATGTGGACAATAAAGTTATGGGCGCTCACATACCAAGGTATTAGTTACCTTGTTTTGGTCTTCGGACGCGTGTGTGAGTGGCAGCAGGAGGAGTAGGTGGTGGTCACCAGAGAGTGTGACGTATTGGGGCGGTCCTGTGGGGTTGGTCTGGCGGAGAGGGTCGCATGAGGATGGTTGCATTGGCGTTGAGTTTTCCAATCCAGTAAGAAAAGGGGGGGGTTAGTTGTTGTCCTAAGTAGGTATCAAGTTGGGTCTCAGTCGGTGGGCGAGCCTCAGGAGGTCAGAAGACCTAGGTAGGAATCTTTCTTTTGCCTTTTGCTGTCTCTCTCTCTTGTGCTGTATGCGGACTCTGATCAGGTCAGCATGCAGCACCTGCACACTTACATAATACATATCTTCTTTCATCTCTTTCATTTTCCCTTTTTGATTTCTGTTCTCCTGAGAGCATGCTCAGCTGAGCCAACCCAACCACGACGTCCACCGGTATCTTTTGGGGAGAGGTACACTGCAGGGTACCCTCCTGGCCTTTAACGTTGGGGCAACTCTGTTGCCCTTTTGGGGTGAGGGTGTGCTGAGTCAAAAGATTCAGCGCGAGTTCAGTTATTTTATTGGCATTTTTTTGACGGTAAAGACAGTACAAAAGTTAATGTAATAAGGAGTGCTGCTCTCTACCCGCGGATAGGAGAGGCTACCGTTTTCGAGTTTTCACCGTTTGATCGGTGTTTCCATCTGCTGAGTTTTTCCAGCAGTTTTAAACAGCAGTGCTGCAGCCTGGTGAGATTTTCGTTACCCAAACGAGGGAGGCGTTCCGTTTTTTTTTTGTCTCAACATGGAAGCCTAACTCACGACCTCGTGGAAAATCTCTTCGGTGGAGAGAAGTGTGAAAATCTAGCCTCTACTTCTTAAAACGATGAGATAAGTTTCTTAACGACTGCGGTGAGTTTTGATTTCATTATATTAATTATATACTAAATTTTTAAAGGAGAAAACTTTTTTTAGTAAGCTTGAGTAAGCGTGCCCACTTGTTGAATCATGCATGGTGAAAGACGTAATTGTTCGTAAAGTTTTTATAAACCAATAAAACTTGATTATTGGAGTGTCAGAATCTCGGCTTTAATACCTAAAGTACAATAACCACAATGTAATTAATATTGAACTTTCATTAAAACTGATGTAACGAGATTGGGTTGTTCACTTAACCTATTACACAATGTGTCGTCATTAAGTGGTATAAAGTTTTGCTACAATGACAGTAAAACTTTATACATATATAATTGGGAACTTACTCAGGCACGTTTTAAACGTAAATCATGTCTCATTCAAAGTAATAGTATTCTCAGATTCTATGGAGTAAAAAACTATGTGTTTTAAATAAATTCTGCGCCACGTGGTAACCTCAATTTCACTCAAAGTAATAAGTTCATAAGATGTCACAGAGCCAAGATAAATTATTATATTGCAAAAGCAACTCACATTCAGTGAGGTTCAAGTTATAAAGCGTTATAAAGAATCATTGTTAGAGAACTTTTTTAAGTAAGGCATGTTGGCCAAAATAATGTTACCAAGTTTTATTATGTACAACACAACTAGGTGTTGTTTTTATTTATGTATTTTGGAGGGTGCCCAAACAGTGGGGGCATCTGTGTGTGGTCTCTCACTAAAAATGTAATGTGTGAACAGGGTTCACTGAACAGAGACAAGTCCTGCTAACACTGAACGAAATGACATCTTAAAAGCTCCACACTCGACACCGAAGAGAACAACGACCGCAACAACATGCCAATCATGAGATCGCCACGCTATAAATAAGAGATCATCCTTCTGGGCACATATAAGCAGGTGAAAAATATCCATTTATATTCACATGTAGAATCAACATGGCACCAGTTATACATAATCATCAGTTTTACCGTTCAAGTATACATTCATTTGGATCCCCAATTGATGGGACAGTTTAGTGTGAACACTAAGTATTAATTGTAAATTTCAATATATGTATAGTATATTGTCAGTTCAGAGACTGACATGTCTACAACACAGCATCCAACTTAGATTTCCACTCATTTCTTTATAGAGCTTTCGCTACAGATTTAAAGTCAGTTTTGTTATTAATATTTTCTCAAGTTTAATTTACTATGCATAAAAACATATATTTTCTCTTATTTTTAAAATCAGGTTAGGTCATTTGTATAAAAAGATTACTGGGGAGGTAGGTGTTATTTTAAATTAGTTTCAACCAAGCTGTGCCTGTCGAAACACTTTTCAACTTGTTTGTCGAAACAAGATTGTTGAGACAAAATTTGTTGAGACTGGTTATAAGTTGAAGAAACATGTCCGTCTCTGACACACAATGTATTTTTTTATATAAGGTGCTAATATGGTGCAATTTTTCTCTTTTCATTAATTGGCCCTATTTTAGTCTATATAAATTCTTTATATTAATCATGGTAACTGGGGGGCGTTAATTATTTTAAACAATTTTTATTTCTCACCTTAATTAAGTATTTTAGCACTTAGCCACTTAGGCACTTGGTTTTAAATTTTAATGTCCTGGGGACATTTGTATGCAATACTTTATGATACACATGACGTGCAATTAACCCACACCATGGGGGTACATTTATAGAAATAAATCTTTAATCCTAATTGGGATTCCTATAAAGAAGAAGTTTAGAATTTATATACACCAGAAGGGTAATATAAAAAAGGGCGTGGCAAGAGACCTTTATGTATTTGTATACTATTGTATATGTAATTTGTCTTGTGGAACGTGTTATGTCTGTATATTTCTGTGTACATTTTGGGGGATATATATATATATATAAATATTATGCATTGCTGTACTTTTGGTGGGATATAGGGATTTATTATTAGAATTTATATACACCAGTAGACGAGTATTCTATCTCAATAATCGTGGCTGATCATTTCTTTAAATTAATTATTTTATTTAACAAGTATAGTAAGTGTCACCTTTAAAGTTCATTTAATTGGTAGAGTAATTATTTTAATTATTAATAGTAACTGTGAATGAAATCATTTACCTTCATTAATTTATATACTGCATTTTTAAAAGAAACATATGATATAAATTTTATATTTTAATAAATAGTTTAATGGGAGTTTTATTTTGAGGTTAATGATTATTTTAAATTTTCAATTCATTGTTGGTGACATAGCAATTATTTTCGTGGATTCAGTTAATATTTTTCAGGTGGCCTTGTTGAGAGGGTATACTTCTTTAGTTAACCATTTAGAAGGGGAATTATAAATCACTGTTGTTTTTGTTAGTTTTATTATGAGATAGAATAATAAAATGGGATTGTTAATTATTTAATTCTTGAGTTTTTATTGCAAGTCCCGTCTTACTGGATCCAGCGCAATTTTTAGCTTCTCTAGGCCTTAGCCTAGTTTTAAATAACTTGTAGCCCCTCTTTACAAAAAGAAATATTCTTTTTGTTTTAACTACTCAAAATGAAGTAGGGGTTTCATTTGGTAGCAGAGCGCGGTTACATTTGGTAGCAGAGCGCGGTTGCATTTGGTAGCAGAGCGCGGTTACAATGAGGGTCCTGTGGGTGTGACGGGGCTTGCAAACTTAGGAAATATTTTGGGAATTTTCACAATGCTTAGTTCTTACATAGAACTTAGAAAAATTTTAAAAGCCCTATATCCCAAGGTTGAAAATATTTTGTTAGTTTTAAGGTTTGAAACATATGTATATGTACTTGCCCGCCTTGCATAGTGAATAGTGCCACGTGGTAGGAAATTTTAGAAGGGGAAATCCCTGGGCAAGACTTATCGCAGTCGGTGCTTAGTTAGTTTGAGTTTACCTTACCCATGTTTGGGGAGGTGTTGCGGTTTTTTTGTGATTAGGCGGTATGGCCCGATCGGCAGTCGGTTTCTGCCGATAAATGGTAGCCGGAGGTAACCTAAGAATGGTTAAAATAAATTTTCGTGGTCGGTATTTTTGTTTTCGAGTTGTGCGTGTTGTGTGTGTGTCGCGTTCCTTTTGTCTGGTGTAATCGAGTGTGAGCTGTTCAGGTAGTGGGCTAGTTCTCGCATCGTTAGGTGGACCCGCAGTCTACTCTTGGGAAGTATAGTACGTGAGTTTTTCTTATTCTAATCTTATTATTGTCATTATGTTTATAGGTGTTAGGTATTTGTAGGGTGTTGTGTTTGTTGATAGTGTTTTGCGAATTGTGTAATTCTGGCGGCGCTATGCTTTCAGAAATTGTCGCACCCCGACCACCGGGAGGAACAGAAATTGCCCCACCCTCTCACCCCAGTTCTCCAGAAATTTTCGGTGGTAGATGGATTTAAGGAGGACCAGCTGCTGGTTTTCTTGGACCTTGTCCTGCAGTTGGCCGCCTATCCGGGTATATCCGATGGGGAGGTCTTGTGCCTTATATACCCGTATTGCCAGGGTACGTTGCAACAGAAGGTCACCAACACTTGGCGTCAGGGCAGCACGGTCGACACTTTTCATGCGGAAGTGTTGGATTACTTCATGTATCCTCCACGACGTTCCAAGCTTAGGCTGGATTGGTTCTATCGTTATCAGGCCGACGGAGAGCCGTTGGGGGACTACGTGCAGGACATACGAAAAGCTGCCCGGGTATTAAGATTAGGGTTGACCGACACCGAAGTCCTAGATATAATTATAGGAGGACTGAATTCCCAAGACGGTTACCGTTTGGGAAGGTTTGGGCATCGTCCAAATAATTTCGCGGAGATGGCCCGGTGTTGTGTTGCTTCAAATACGGTCCGACCAAAGGTCGCAGTAATTGTTCCGGTAAATCCATTTCTGCCCAAGATGGATCCAGAGCCGATAACATCATCATCGCCTACGCCGGAAGATGAGAAGTCACTTGATGGTGGAGCTTTACCATCGTCAGTAGAAGTTAATTTAGACATTGCACATGGACCTGGACAACTGGATTCCAGGTTGGCTAAGGTTGAAGAAGTTGTAGTTGCTGAGAGTGGTGAAGAAGAGGAATCGAAGGAGGAGGCAGAAGAGTGGTCTGCACATGCTACGCAGGGGAGTATAAGTGTAAGTGTTAGGGAGGCTGCAAGTGTTTCTGAGGTCGCGGATGGACTAGGGGATGTCCAGTCTGCAAGTGTGGTAGAAGTAGATGAGGTAGAAGTTGGGGAGAAACTGGGTGGCAGCGTTGTAGAGTTTGTGGGTGAGAATGATGTAGTGTGTGAAGATGTGCAGACGCTTTCTGTAAGTATTGTTGAGGATTCCGAGGAGTGGAAAGAAGTTCCAGGGGGACCAGGTGAGCAACTAGAAGATGAAGATGTGCAGTGTCGTGATGATGATTTGGATTATATAGAGGAAGAAAAGGAAGAGGTGGAAGAAATAGAACCAGAAGCAATTGGAGAAGAGAAGAAGATAGAAGCAGAGGAGTTAGAGGTTGAGGATAATCCAAATCGGGGTAAACGTAGAAAGGTAAGTTACCTTGATTATAATTTAGAGGAAACAAATCAGTATTGCTCTACACAAGATAGTTTCTCAGAGAGTGATGTCCACAAGGAACGGCGTCCTAAAGTTCGTCATAAAGAACGGGTTCCTAAAGTTCGTCATAAAAGGGTGAGACAAAGCGGTTAATGGGTAGCGGGTGGATGTTCCCCACAGTCCCAGTGGTGTCCATCTACTTCAGGGTTGCGCCCCTGCCTCCGCGAGCCTTGGTTTTCTCCACCTATCCTTCTTACCGGAGCGAACCATGTCCTTTACCTTAGTCCTAGCTGTTGAACTTTCAATGATCCTTGCCCTTATCATCTTCCCAATTTTCCTACCCCTCCCCTTAGAAAAAAAAAAAACAAACCAAAAAACAAATAAAAATTAGAAAGGAAAAAGCAAAAAAAATTAGAAAAGGAAAAAGAAAAAATATCCGAGAGGAGTTAGAGAGAAGTTAGTTGGAAGAGTGGTGACTACGTGGGTATTAAGTTTAGTGTCGTTTTCATTTTTCTTTGTTGTAGGTTGTCGTTGTTTTTTGTAGAGTCCTGGCCATGCCGCATTCCCTAGTTGATTTCCATTGTAGCTATTTTTGATTAAGTGTAGGTTGTTCGAAGTGGTCGTACTGAAGTAAACCCCCTCGTTAGTTCTGCAGTAATGATGACCAAGTAAAGGGATTGATGTTCGCGTGCCCTCGATGCGGTTTTCTCTCTCCGGCTAATAGGGGCCGTCCGCCCTAGTATAGGGATGTTTTTTTTTAACGACTAGTTAGATATGTCAAGGATATGTGATGCCTTGTTTTAGCATATGGCTGGTCAGTCCATATGTGGACAATAAAGTTATGGGCGCTCACATACCAAGGTATTAGTTACCTTGTTTTGGTCTTCGGACGCGTGTGTGAGTGGCAGCAGGAGGAGTAGGTGGTGGTCACCAGAGAGTGTGACGTATTGGGGCGGTCCTGTGGGGTTGGTCTGGCGGAGAGGGTCGCATGAGGATGGTTGCATTGGCGTTGAGTTTTCCAATCCAGTAAGAAAAGGGGGGGGTTAGTTGTTGTCCTAAGTAGGTATCAAGTTGGGTCTCAGTCGGTGGGCGAGCCTCAGGAGGTCAGAAGACCTAGGTAGGAATCTTTCTTTTGCCTTTTGCTGTCTCTCTCTCTTGTGCTGTATGCGGACTCTGATCAGGTCAGCATGCAGCACCTGCACACTTACATAATACATATCTTCTTTCATCTCTTTCATTTTCCCTTTTTGATTTCTGTTCTCCTGAGAGCATGCTCAGCTGAGCCAACCCAACCACGACGTCCACCGGTATCTTTTGGGGAGAGGTACACTGCAGGGTACCCTCCTGGCCTTTAACGTTGGGGCAACTCTGTTGCCCTTTTGGGGTGAGGGTGTGCTGAGTCAAAAGATTCAGCGCGAGTTCAGTTATTTTATTGGCATTTTTTTGACGGTAAAGACAGTACAAAAGTTAATGTAATAAGGAGTGCTGCTCTCTACCCGCGGATAGGAGAGGCTACCGTTTTCGAGTTTTCACCGTTTGATCGGTGTTTCCATCTGCTGAGTTTTTCCAGCAGTTTTAAACAGCAGTGCTGCAGCCTGGTGAGATTTTCGTTACCCAAACGAGGGAGGCGTTCCGTTTTTTTTTTGTCTCAACATGGAAGCCTAACTCACGACCTCGTGGAAAATCTCTTCGGTGGAGAGAAGTGTGAAAATCTAGCCTCTACTTCTTAAAACGATGAGATAAGTTTCTTAACGACTGCGGTGAGTTTTGATTTCATTATATTAATTATATACTAAATTTTTAAAGGAGAAAACTTTTTTTAGTAAGCTTGAGTAAGCGTGCCCACTTGTTGAATCATGCATGGTGAAAGACGTAATTGTTCGTAAAGTTTTTATAAACCAATAAAACTTGATTATTGGAGTGTCAGAATCTCGGCTTTAATACCTAAAGTACAATAACCACAATGTAATTAATATTGAACTTTCATTAAAACTGATGTAACGAGATTGGGTTGTTCACTTAACCTATTACACAATGTGTCGTCATTAAGTGGTATAAAGTTTTGCTACAATGACAGTAAAACTTTATACATATATAATTGGGAACTTACTCAGGCACGTTTTAAACGTAAATCATGTCTCATTCAAAGTAATAGTATTCTCAGATTCTATGGAGTAAAAAACTATGTGTTTTAAATAAATTCTGCGCCACGTGGTAACCTCAATTTCACTCAAAGTAATAAGTTCATAAGATGTCACAGAGCCAAGATAAATTATTATATTGCAAAAGCAACTCACATTCAGTGAGGTTCAAGTTATAAAGCGTTATAAAGAATCATTGTTAGAGAACTTTTTTAAGTAAGGCATGTTGGCCAAAATAATGTTACCAAGTTTTATTATGTACAACACAACTAGGTGTTGTTTTTATTTATGTATTTTGGAGGGTGCCCAAACAGTGGGGGCATTTGTGTGTGGTCTCTCACTAAAAATGTAATGTGTGAACAGGGTTCACTGAACAGAGACAAGTCCTGCTAACACTGAACGAAATGACATCTTAAAAGCTCCACACTCGACACCGAAGAGAACAACGACCGCAACAACATGCCAATCATGAGATCGCCACGCTATAAATAAGAGATCATCCTTCTGGGCACATATAAGCAGGTGAAAAATATCCATTTATATTCACATGTAGAATCAACATGGCACCAGTTATACATAATCATCAGTTTTACCGTTCAAGTATACATTCATTTGGATCCCCAATTGATGGGACAGTTTAGTGTGAACACTAAGTATTAATTGTAAATTTCAATATATGTATAGTATATTGTCAGTTCAGAGACTGACATGTCTACAACACAGCATCCAACTTAGATTTCCACTCATTTCTTTATAGAGCTTTCGCTACAGATTTAAAGTCAGTTTTGTTATTAATATTTTCTCAAGTTTAATTTACTATGCATAAAAACATATATTTTCTCTTATTTTTAAAATCAGGTTAGGTCATTTGTATAAAAAGATTACTGGGGAGGTAGGTGTTATTTTAAATTAGTTTCAACCAAGCTGTGCCTGTCGAAACACTTTTCAACTTGTTTGTCGAAACAAGATTGTTGAGACAAAATTTGTTGAGACTGGTTATAAGTTGAAGAAACATGTCCGTCTCTGACACACAATGTATTTTTTTATATAAGGTGCTAATATGGTGCAATTTTTCTCTTTTCATTAATTGGCCCTATTTTAGTCTATATAAATTCTTTATATTAATCATGGTAACTGGGGGGCGTTAATTATTTTAAACAATTTTTATTTCTCACCTTAATTAAGTATTTTAGCACTTAGCCACTTAGGCACTTGGTTTTAAATTTTAATGTCCTGGGGACATTTGTATGCAATACTTTATGATACACATGACGTGCAATTAACCCACACCATGGGGGTACATTTATAGAAATAAATCTTTAATCCTAATTGGGATTCCTATAAAGAAGAAGTTTAGAATTTATATACACCAGAAGGGTAATATAAAAAAGGGCGTGGCAAGAGACCTTTATGTATTTGTATACTATTGTATATGTAATTTGTCTTGTGGAACGTGTTATGTCTGTATATTTCTGTGTACATTTTGGGGGATATATATATATATATATATATAAATATTATGCATTGCTGTACTTTTGGTGGGATATAGGGATTTATTATTAGAATTTATATACACCAGTAGACGAGTATTCTATCTCAATAATCGTGGCTGATCATTTCTTTAAATTAATTATTTTATTTAACAAGTATAGTAAGTGTCACCTTTAAAGTTCATTTAATTGGTAGAGTAATTATTTTAATTATTAATAGTAACTGTGAATGAAATCATTTACCTTCATTAATTTATATACTGCATTTTTAAAAGAAACATATGATATAAATTTTATATTTTAATAAATAGTTTAATGGGAGTTTTATTTTGAGGTTAATGATTATTTTAAATTTTCAATTCATTGTTGGTGACATAGCAATTATTTTCGTGGATTCAGTTAATATTTTTCAGGTGGCCTTGTTGAGAGGGTATACTTCTTTAGTTAACCATTTAGAAGGGGAATTATAAATCACTGTTGTTTTTGTTAGTTTTATTATGAGATAGAATAATAAAATGGGATTGTTAATTATTTAATTCTTGAGTTTTTATTGCAAGTCCCGTCTTACTGGATCCAGCGCAATTTTTAGCTTCTCTAGGCCTTAGCCTAGTTTTAAATAACTTGTAGCCCCTCTTTACAAAAAGAAATATTCTTTTTGTTTTAACTACTCAAAATGAAGTAGGGGTTTCATTTGGTAGCAGAGCGCGGTTACATTTGGTAGCAGAGCGCGGTTGCATTTGGTAGCAGAGCGCGGTTACAATGAGGGTCCTGTGGGTGTGACGGGGCTTGCAAACTTAGGAAATATTTTGGGAATTTTCACAATGCTTAGTTCTTAAATAGAACTTAGAAAAATTTTAAAAGCCCTATATCCCAAGGTTGAAAATATTTTGTTAGTTTTAAGGTTTGAAACATATGTATATGTACTTGCCCGCCTTGCATAGTGAATAGTGCCACGTGGTAGGAAATTTTAGAAGGGGAAATCCCTGGGCAAGACTTATCGCAGTCGGTGCTTAGTTAGTTTGAGTTTACCTTACCCATGTTTGGGGAGGTGTTGCGGTTTTTTTGTGATTAGGCGGTATGGCCCGATCGGCAGTCGGTTTCTGCCGATAAATGGTAGCCGGAGGTAACCTAAGAATGGTTAAAATAAATTTTCGTGGTCGGTATTTTTGTTTTCGAGTTGTGCGTGTTGTGTGTGTGTCGCGTTCCTTTTGTCTGGTGTAATCGAGTGTGAGCTGTTCAGGTAGTGGGCTAGTTCTCGCATCGTTAGGTGGACCCGCAGTCTACTCTTGGGAAGTATAGTACGTGAGTTTTTCTTATTCTAATCTTATTATTGTCATTATGTTTATAGGTGTTAGGTATTTGTAGGGTGTTGTGTTTGTTGATAGTGTTTTGCGAATTGTGTAATTCTGGCGGCGCTATGCTTTCAGAAATTGTCGCACCCCGACCACCGGGAGGAACAGAAATTGCCCCACCCTCTCACCCCAGTTCTCCAGAAATTTTCGGTGGTAGATGGATTTAAGGAGGACCAGCTGCTGGTTTTCTTGGACCTTGTCCTGCAGTTGGCCGCCTATCCGGGTATATCCGATGGGGAGGTCTTGTGCCTTATATACCCGTATTGCCAGGGTACGTTGCAACAGAAGGTCACCAACACTTGGCGTCAGGGCGGCACGGTCGACACTTTTCATGCGGAAGTGTTGGATTACTTCATGTATCCTCCACGACGTTCCAAGCTTAGGCTGGATTGGTTCTATCGTTATCAGGCCAACGGAGAGCCGTTGGGGGACTACGTGCAGGACATACGAAAAGCTGCCCGGGTATTAAGATTAGGGTTGACCGACACCGAAGTCCTAGATATAATTATAGGAGGACTGAATTCCCAAGACGGTTACCGTTTGGGAAGGTGTGGGCATCGTCCAAATAATTTCGCGGAGATGGCCCGGTGTTGTGTTGCTTCAAATACGGTCCGACCAAAGGTCGCAGTAATTGTTCCGGTAAATCCATTTCTGCCCAAGGTGGATCCAGAGCCGATAACATCATCATCGCCTACGCCGGAAGATGAGAAGTCACTTGATGGTGGAGCTTTACCATCGTCAGTAGAAGTTAATTTAGACATTGCACATGGACCTGGACAACTGGATTCCAGGTTGGCTAAGGTTGAAGAAGTTGTAGTTGCTGAGAGTGGTGAAGAAGAGGAATCGAAGGAGGAGGCAGAAGAGTGGTCTGCACATGCTACGCAGGGGAGTATAAGTGTAAGTGTTAGGGAGGCTGCAAGTGTTTCTGAGGTCGCGGATGGACTAGGGGATGTCCAGTCTGCAAGTGTGGTAGAAGTAGATGAGGTAGAAGTTGGGGAGAAACTGGGTGGCAGCGTTGTAGAGTTTGTGGGTGAGAATGATGTAGTGTGTGAAGATGTGCAGACGCTTTCTGTAAGTATTGTTGAGGATTCCGAGGAGTGGAAAGAAGTTCCAGGGGGACCAGGTGAGCAACTAGAAGATGAAGATGTGCAGTGTCGTGATGATGATTTGGATTATATAGAGGAAGAAAAGGAAGAGGTGGAAGAAATAGAACCAGAAGCAATTGGAGAAGAGAAGAAGATAGAAGCAGAGGAGTTAGAGGTTGAGGATAATCCAAATCGGGGTAAACGTAGAAAGGTAAGTTACCTTGATTATAATTTAGAGGAAACAAATCAGTATTGCTCTACACAAGATAGTTTCTCAGAGAGTGATGTCCACAAGGAACGGCGTCCTAAAGTTCGTCATAAAGAACGGGTTCCTAAAGTTCGTCATAAAAGGGTGAGACAAAGCGGTTAATGGGTAGCGGGTGGATGTTCCCCACAGTCCCAGTGGTGTCCATCTACTTCAGGGTTGCGCCCCTGCCTCCGCGAGCCTTGGTTTTCTCCACCTATCCTTCTTACCGGAGCGAACCATGTCCTTTACCTTAGTCCTAGCTGTTGAACTTTCAATGATCCTTGCCCTTATCATCTTCCCAATTTTCCTACCCCTCCCCTTAGAAAAAAAAAAAACAAACCAAAAAACAAATAAAAATTAGAAAGGAAAAAGCAAAAAAAATTAGAAAAGGAAAAAGAAAAAATATCCGAGAGGAGTTAGAGAGAAGTTAGTTGGAAGAGTGGTGACTACGTGGGTATTAAGTTTAGTGTCGTTTTCATTTTTCTTTGTTGTAGGTTGTCGTTGTTTTTTGTAGAGTCCTGGCCATGCCGCATTCCCTAGTTGATTTCCATTGTAGCTATTTTTGATTAAGTGTAGGTTGTTCGAAGTGGTCGTACTGAAGTAAACCCCCTCGTTAGTTCTGCAGTAATGATGACCAAGTAAAGGGATTGATGTTCGCGTGCC
This sequence comes from Magicicada septendecula, assembly GCA_034769895.1. Taxonomy (NCBI): domain Eukaryota; kingdom Metazoa; phylum Arthropoda; class Insecta; order Hemiptera; family Cicadidae; genus Magicicada; species Magicicada septendecula. The sequence continues at coordinate 209,221 of JAWRYS010000209.1, read as the reverse complement.
CTCGATGCGGTTTTCTCTCTCCGGCTAATAGGGGCCGTCCGCCCTAGTATAGGGATGTTTTTTTTTAACGACTAGTTAGATATGTCAAGGATATGTGATGCCTTGTTTTAGCATATGGCTGGTCAGTCCATATGTGGACAATAAAGTTATGGGCGCTCACATACCAAGGTATTAGTTACCTTGTTTTGGTCTTCGGACGCGTGTGTGAGTGGCAGCAGGAGGAGTAGGTGGTGGTCACCAGAGAGTGTGACGTATTGGGGCGGTCCTGTGGGGTTGGTCTGGCGGAGAGGGTCGCATGAGGATGGTTGCATTGGCGTTGAGTTTTCCAATCCAGTAAGAAAAGGGGGGGGTTAGTTGTTGTCCTAAGTAGGTATCAAGTTGGGTCTCAGTCGGTGGGCGAGCCTCAGGAGGTCAGAAGACCTAGGTAGGAATCTTTCTTTTGCCTTTTGCTGTCTCTCTCTCTTGTGCTGTATGCGGACTCTGATCAGGTCAGCATGCAGCACCTGCACACTTACATAATACATATCTTCTTTCATCTCTTTCATTTTCCCTTTTTGATTTCTGTTCTCCTGAGAGCATGCTCAGCTGAGCCAACCCAACCACGACGTCCACCGGTATCTTTTGGGGAGAGGTACACTGCAGGGTACCCTCCTGGCCTTTAACGTTGGGGCAACTCTGTTGCCCTTTTGGGGTGAGGGTGTGCTGAGTCAAAAGATTCAGCGCGAGTTCAGTTATTTTATTGGCATTTTTTTGACGGTAAAGACAGTACAAAAGTTAATGTAATAAGGAGTGCTGCTCTCTACCCGCGGATAGGAGAGGCTACCGTTTTCGAGTTTTCACCGTTTGATCGGTGTTTCCATCTGCTGAGTTTTTCCAGCAGTTTTAAACAGCAGTGCTGCAGCCTGGTGAGATTTTCGTTACCCAAACGAGGGAGGCGTTCCGTTTTTTTTTTGTCTCAACATGGAAGCCTAACTCACGACCTCGTGGAAAATCTCTTCGGTGGAGAGAAGTGTGAAAATCTAGCCTCTACTTCTTAAAACGATGAGATAAGTTTCTTAACGACTGCGGTGAGTTTTGATTTCATTATATTAATTATATACTAAATTTTTAAAGGAGAAAACTTTTTTTAGTAAGCTTGAGTAAGCGTGCCCACTTGTTGAATCATGCATGGTGAAAGACGTAATTGTTCGTAAAGTTTTTATAAACCAATAAAACTTGATTATTGGAGTGTCAGAATCTCGGCTTTAATACCTAAAGTACAATAACCACAATGTAATTAATATTGTACTTTCATTAAAACTGATGTAACGAGATTGGGTTGTTCACTTAACCTATTACACAATGTGTCGTCATTAAGTGGTATAAAGTTTTGCTACAATGACAGTAAAACTTTATACATATATAATTGGGAACTTACTCAGGCACGTTTTAAACGTAAATCATGTCTCATTCAAAGTAATAGTATTCTCAGATTCTATGGAGTAAAAAACTATGTGTTTTAAATAAATTCTGCGCCACGTGGTAACCTCAATTTCACTCAAAGTAATAAGTTCATAAGATGTCACAGAGCCAAGATAAATTATTATATTGCAAAAGCAACTCACATTCAGTGAGGTTCAAGTTATAAAGCGTTATAAAGAATCATTGTTAGAGAACTTTTTTAAGTAAGGCATGTTGGCCAAAATAATGTTACCAAGTTTTATTATGTACAACACAACTAGGTGTTGTTTTTATTTATGTATTTTGGAGGGTGCCCAAACAGTGGGGGCATTTGTGTGTGGTCTCTCACTAAAAATGTAATGTGTGAACAGGGTTCACTGAACAGAGACAAGTCCTGCTAACACTGAACGAAATGACATCTTAAAAGCTCCACACTCGACACCGAAGAGAACAACGACCGCAACAACATGCCAATCATGAGATCGCCACGCTATAAATAAGAGATCATCCTTCTGGGCACATATAAGCAGGTGAAAAATATCCATTTATATTCACATGTAGAATCAACATGGCACCAGTTATACATAATCATCAGTTTTACCGTTCAAGTATACATTCATTTGGATCCCCAATTGATGGGACAGTTTAGTGTGAACACTAAGTATTAATTGTAAATTTCAATATATGTATAGTATATTGTCAGTTCAGAGACTGACATGTCTACAACACAGCATCCAACTTAGATTTCCACTCATTTCTTTATAGAGCTTTCGCTACAGATTTAAAGTCAGTTTTGTTATTAATATTTTCTCAAGTTTAATTTACTATGCATAAAAACATATATTTTCTCTTATTTTTAAAATCAGGTTAGGTCATTTGTATAAAAAGATTACTGGGGAGGTAGGTGTTATTTTAAATTAGTTTCAACCAAGCTGTGCCTGTCGAAACACTTTTCAACTTGTTTGTCGAAACAAGATTGTTGAGACAAAATTTGTTGAGACTGGTTATAAGTTGAAGAAACATGTCCGTCTCTGACACACAATGTATTTTTTTATATAAGGTGCTAATATGGTGCAATTTTTCTCTTTTCATTAATTGGCCCTATTTTAGTCTATATAAATTCTTTATATTAATCATGGTAACTGGGGGGCGTTAATTATTTTAAACAATTTTTATTTCTCACCTTAATTAAGTATTTTAGCACTTAGCCACTTAGGCACTTGGTTTTAAATTTTAATGTCCTGGGGACATTTGTATGCAATACTTTATGATACACATGACGTGCAATTAACCCACACCATGGGGGTACATTTATAGAAATAAATCTTTAATCCTAATTGGGATTCCTATAAAGAAGAAGTTTAGAATTTATATACACCAGAAGGGTAATATAAAAAAGGGCGTGGCAAGAGACCTTTATGTATTTGTATACTATTGTATATGTAATTTGTCTTGTGGAACGTGTTATGTCTGTATATTTCTGTGTACATTTTGGGGGATGTATATATATAAATATTATGCATTGCTGTACTTTTGGTGGGATATAGGGATTTATTATTAGAATTTATATACACCAGTAGACGAGTATTCTATCTCAATAATCGTGGCTGATCATTTCTTTAAATTAATTATTTTATTTAACAAGTATAGTAAGTGTCACCTTTAAAGTTCATTTAATTGGTAGAGTAATTATTTTAATTATTAATAGTAACTGTGAATGAAATCATTTACCTTCATTAATTTATATACTGCATTTTTAAAAGAAACATATGATATAAATTTTATATTTTAATAAATAGTTTAATGGGAGTTTTATTTTGAGGTTAATGATTATTTTAAATTTTCAATTCATTGTTGGTGACATAGCAATTATTTTCGTGGATTCAGTTAATATTTTTCAGGTGGCCTTGTTGAGAGGGTATACTTCTTTAGTTAACCATTTAGAAGGGGAATTATAAATCACTGTTGTTTTTGTTAGTTTTATTATGAGATAGAATAATAAAATGGGATTGTTAATTATTTAATTCTTGAGTTTTTATTGCAAGTCCCGTCTTACTGGATCCAGCGCAATTTTTAGCTTCTCTAGGCCTTAGCCTAGTTTTAAATAACTTGTAGCCCCTCTTTACAAAAAGAAATATTCTTTTTGTTTTAACTACTCAAAATGAAGTAGGGGTTTCATTTGGTAGCAGAGCGCGGTTACATTTGGTAGCAGAGCGCGGTTACATTTGGTAGCAGAGCGCGGTTGCATTTGGTAGCAGAGCGCGGTTACAATGAGGGTCCTGTGGGTGTGACGGGGCTTGCAAACTTAGGAAATATTTTGGGAATTTTCACAATGCTTAGTTCTTAAATAGAACTTAGAAAAATTTTAAAAGCCCTATATCCCAAGGTTGAAAATATTTTGTTAGTTTTAAGGTTTGAAACATATGTATATGTACTTGCCCGCCTTGCATAGTGAATAGTGCCACGTGGTAGGAAATTTTAGAAGGGGAAATCCCTGGGCAAGACTTATCGCAGTCGGTGCTTAGTTAGTTTGAGTTTACCTTACCCATGTTTGGGGAGGTGTTGCGGTTTTTTTGTGATTAGGCGGTATGGCCCGATCGGCAGTCGGTTTCTGCCGATAAATGGTAGCCGGAGGTAACCTAAGAATGGTTAAAATAAATTTTCGTGGTCGGTATTTTTGTTTTCGAGTTGTGCGTGTTGTGTGTGTGTCGCGTTCCTTTTGTCTGGTGTAATCGAGTGTGAGCTGTTCAGGTAGTGGGCTAGTTCTCGCATCGTTAGGTGGACCCGCAGTCTACTCTTGGGAAGTATAGTACGTGAGTTTTTCTTATTCTAATCTTATTATTGTCATTATGTTTATAGGTGTTAGGTATTTGTAGGGTGTTGTGTTTGTTGATAGTGTTTTGCGAATTGTGTAATTCTGGCGGCGCTATGCTTTCAGAAATTGTCGCACCCCGACCACCGGGAGGAACAGAAATTGCCCCACCCTCTCACCCCAGTTCTCCAGAAATTTTCGGTGGTAGATGGATTTAAGGAGGACCAGCTGCTGGTTTTCTTGGACCTTGTCCTGCAGTTGGCCGCCTATCCGGGTATATCCGATGGGGAGGTCTTGTGCCTTATATACCCGTATTGCCAGGGTACGTTGCAACAGAAGGTCACCAACACTTGGCGTCAGGGCGGCACGGTCGACACTTTTCATGCGGAAGTGTTGGATTACTTCATGTATCCTCCACGACGTTCCAAGCTTAGGCTGGATTGGTTCTATCGTTATCAGGCCAACGGAGAGCCGTTGGGGGACTACGTGCAGGACATACGAAAAGCTGCCCGGGTATTAAGATTAGGGTTGACCGACACCGAAGTCCTAGATATAATTATAGGAGGACTGAATTCCCAAGACGGTTACCGTTTGGGAAGGTGTGGGCATCGTCCAAATAATTTCGCGGAGATGGCCCGGTGTTGTGTTGCTTCAAATACGGTCCGACCAAAGGTCGCAGTAATTGTTCCGGTAAATCCATTTCTGCCCAAGGTGGATCCAGAGCCGATAACATCATCATCGCCTACGCCGGAAGATGAGAAGTCACTTGATGGTGGAGCTTTACCATCGTCAGTAGAAGTTAATTTAGACATTGCACATGGACCTGGACAACTGGATTCCAGGTTGGCTAAGGTTGAAGAAGTTGTAGTTGCTGAGAGTGGTGAAGAAGAGGAATCGAAGGAGGAGGCAGAAGAGTGGTCTGCACATGCTACGCAGGGGAGTATAAGTGTAAGTGTTAGGGAGGCTGCAAGTGTTTCTGAGGTCGCGGATGGACTAGGGGATGTCCAGTCTGCAAGTGTGGTAGAAGTAGATGAGGTAGAAGTTGGGGAGAAACTGGGTGGCAGCGTTGTAGAGTTTGTGGGTGAGAATGATGTAGTGTGTGAAGATGTGCAGACGCTTTCTGTAAGTATTGTTGAGGATTCCGAGGAGTGGAAAGAAGTTCCAGGGGGACCAGGTGAGCAACTAGAAGATGAAGATGTGCAGTGTCGTGATGATGATTTGGATTATATAGAGGAAGAAAAGGAAGAGGTGGAAGAAATAGAACCAGAAGCAATTGTAGAAGAGAAGAAGATAGAAGCAGAGGAGTTAGAGGTTGAGGATAATCCAAATCGGGGTAAACGTAGAAAGGTAAGTTACCTTGATTATAATTTAGAGGAAACAAATCAGTATTGCTCTACACAAGATAGTTTCTCAGAGAGTGATGTCCACAAGGAACGGCGTCCTAAAGTTCGTCATAAAGAACGGGTTCCTAAAGTTCGTCATAAAAGGGTGAGACAAAGCGGTTAATGGGTAGCGGGTGGATGTTCCCCACAGTCCCAGTGGTGTCCATCTACTTCAGGGTTGCGCCCCTGCCTCCGCGAGCCTTGGTTTTCTCCACCTATCCTTCTTACCGGAGCGAACCATGTCCTTTATCTTAGTCCTAGCTGTTGAACTTTCAATGATCCTTGCCCTTATCATCTTCCCAATTTTCCTACCCCTCCCCATAGAAAAAAAAAAACAAACCAAAAAACAAATAAAAATTAGAAAGGAAAAAGCAAAAAAAATTAGAAAAGGAAAAAGAAAAAATATCCGAGAGGAGTTAGAGAGAAGTTAGTTGGAAGAGTGGTGACTACGTGGGTATTAAGTTTAGTGTCGTTTTCATTTTTCTTTGTTGTAGGTTGTCGTTGTTTTTTGTAGAGTCCTGGCCATGCCGCATTCCCTAGTTGATTTCCATTGTAGCTATTTTTGATTAAGTGTAGGTTGTTCGAAGTGGTCGTACTGAAGTAAACCCCCTCGTTAGTTCTGCAGTAATGATGACCAAGTAAAGGGATTGATGTTCGCGTGCCCTCGATGCGGTTTTCTCTGTCCGGCTAATAGGGGCCGTCCGCCCTAGTATAGGGATGTTTTTTTTTAACGACTAGTTAGATATGTCAAGGATATGTGATGCCTTGTTTTAGCATATGGCTGGTCAGTCCATATGTGGACAATAAAGTTATGGGCGCTCACATACCAAGGTATTAGTTACCTTGTTTTGGTCTTCGGACGCGTGTGTGAGTGGCAGCAGGAGGAGTAGGTGGTGGTCACCAGAGAGTGTGACGTATTGGGGCGGTCCTGTGGGGTTGGTCTGGCGGAGAGGGTCGCATGAGGATGGTTGCATTGGCGTTGAGTTTTCCAATCCAGTAAGAAAAGGGGGGGTTAGTTGTTGTCCTAAGTAGGTATCAAGTTGGGTCTCAGTCGGTGGGCGAGCCTCAGGAGGTCAGAAGACCTAGGTAGGAATCTTTCTTTTGCCTTTTGCTGTCTCTCTCTCTTGTGCTGTATGCGGACTCTGATCAGGTCAGCATGCAGCACCTGCACACTTACATAATACATATCTTCTTTCATCTCTTTCATTTTCCCTTTTTGATTTCTGTTCTCCTGAGAGCATGCTCAGCTGAGCCAACCCAACCACGACGTCCACCGGTATCTTTTGGGGAGAGGTACACTGCAGGGTACCCTCCTGGCCTTTAACGTTGGGGCAACTATGTTGCCCTTTTGGGGTGAGGGTGTGCTGAGTCAAAAGATTCAGCGCGAGTTCAGTTATTTTATTGGCATTTTTTTGACGGTAAAGACAGTACAAAAGTTAATGTAATAAGGAGTGCTGCTCTCTACCCGCGGATAGGAGAGGCTACCGTTTTCGAGTTTTCACCGTTTGATCGGTGTTTCCATCTGCTGAGTTTTTCCAGCAGTTTTAAACAGCAGTGCTGCAGCCTGGTGAGATTTTCGTTACCCAAACGAGGGAGGCGTTCCGTTTTTTTTTTGTCTCAACATGGAAGCCTAACTCACGACCTCGTGGAAAATCTCTTCGGTGGAGAGAAGTGTGAAAATCTAGCCTCTACTTCTTAAAACGATGAGATAAGTTTCTTAACGACTGCGGTGAGTTTTGATTTCATTATATTAATTATATACTAAATTTTTAAAGGAGAAAACGTTTTTTTAGTAAGCTTGAGCAAGCGTGCCCACTTGTTGAATCATGCATGGTGAAAGACGTAATTGTTCGTAAAGTTTTTATAAACCAATAAAACTTGATTATTGGAGTGTCAGAATCTCGGCTTTAATACCTAAAGTACAATAACCACAATGTAATTAATATTGAACTTTCATTAAAACTGATGTAACGAGATTGGGTTGTTCACTTAACCTATTACACAATGTGTCGTCATTAAGTGGTATAAAGTTTTGCTACAATGACAGTAAAACTTTATACATATATAATTGGGAACTTACTCAGGCACGTTTTAAACGTAAATCATGTCTCATTCAAAGTAATAGTATTCTCAGATTCTATGGAGTAAAAAACTATGTGTTTTAAATAAATTCTGCGCCACGTGGTAACCTCAATTTCACTCAAAGTAATAAGTTCATAAGATGTCACAGAGCCAAGATAAATTATTATATTGCAAAAGCAACTCACATTCAGTGAGGTTCAAGTTATAAAGCGTTATAAAGAATCATTGTTAGAGAACTTTTTTAAGTAAGGCATGTTGGCCAAAATAATGTTACCAAGTTTTATTATGTACAACACAACTAGGTGTTGTTTTTATTTATGTATTTTGGAGGGTGCCCAAACAGTGGGGGCATTTGTGTGTGGTCTCTCACTAAAAATGTAATGTGTGAACAGGGTTCACTGAACAGAGACAAGTCCTGCTAACACTGAACGAAATGACATCTTAAAAGCTCCACACTCGACACCGAAGAGAACAACAACCGCAACAACATGCCAATCATGAGATCGCCACGCTATAAATAAGAGATCATCCTTCTGGGCACATATAAGCAGGTGAAAAATATCCATTTATATTCACATGTAGAATCAACATGGCACCAGTTATACATAATCATCAGTTTTACCGTTCAAGTATACATTCATTTGGATCCCCAATTGATGGGACAGTTTAGTGTGAACACTAAGTATTAATTGTAAATTTCAATATATGTATAGTATATTGTCAGTTCAGAGACTGACATGTCTACAACACAGCATCCAACTTAGATTTCCACTCATTTCTTTATAGAGCTTTCGCTACAGATTTAAAGTCAGTTTTGTTATTAATATTTTCTCAAGTTTAATTTACTATGCATAAAAACATATATTTTTTCTTATTTTTAAAATCAGGTTAGGTCATTTGTATAAAAAGATTACTGGGGAGGTAGGTGTTATTTTAAATTAGTTTCAACCAAGCTGTGCCTGTCGAAACACTTTTCAACTTGTTTGTCGAAACAAGATTGTTGAGACAAAATTTGTTGAGACTGGTTATAAGTTGAAGAAGCATGTCCGTCTCTGACACACAATGTATTTTTTTATATAAGGTGCTAATATGGTGCAATTTTTCTCTTTTCATTAATTGGCCCTATTTTAGTCTATATAAATTCTTTATATTAATCATGGTAACTGGGGGGCGTTAATTATTTTAAACAATTTTTATTTCTCACCTTAATTAAGTATTTTAGCACTTAGCCACTTAGGCACTTGGTTTTAAATTTTAATGTCCTGGGGACATTTGTATGCAATACTTTATGATACACATGACGTGCAATTAACCCACACCATGGGGGTACATTTATAGAAATAAATCTTTAATCCTAATTGGGATTCCTATAAAGAAGAAGTTTAGAATTTATATACACCAGAAGGGTAATATAAAAAAGGGCGTGGCAAGAGACCTTTATGTATTTGTATACTATTGTATATGTAATTTGTCTTGTGGAACGTGTTATGTCTGTATATTTCTGTGTACATTTTGGGGGATATATATATATATAAATATTATGCATTGCTGTACTTTTGGTGGGATATAGGGATTTATTATTAGAATTTATATACACCAGTAGACGAGTATTCTATCTCAATAATCGTGGCTGATCATTTCTTTAAATTAATTATTTTATTTAACAAGTATAGTAAGTGTCACCTTTAAAGTTCATTTAATTGGTAGAGTAATTATTTTAATTATTAATAGTAACTGTGAATGAAATCATTTACCTTCATTAATTTATATACTGCATTTTTAAAAGAAACATATGATATAAATTTTATATTTTAATAAATAGTTTAATGGGAGTTTTATTTTGAGGTTAATGATTATTTTAAATTTTCAATTCATTGTTGGTGACATAGCAATTATTTTCGTGGATTCAGTTAATATTTTTCAGGTGGCCTTGTTGAGAGGGTATACTTCTTTAGTTAACCATTTAGAAGGGGAATTATAAATCACTGTTGTTTTTGTTAGTTTTATTATGAGATAGAATAATAAAATGGGATTGTTAATTATTTAATTCTTGAGTTTTTATTGCAAGTCCCGTCTTACTGGATCCAGCGCAATTTTTAGCTTCTCTAGGCCTTAGCCTAGTTTTAAATAACTTGTAGCCCCTCTTTACAAAAAGAAATATTCTTTTTGTTTTAACTACTCAAAATGAAGTAGGGGTTTCATTTGGTAGCAGAGCGCGGTTACATTTGGTAGCAGAGCGCGGTTACATTTGGTAGCAGAGCGCGGTTGCATTTGGTAGCAGAGCGCGGTTACAATAAGGGTCCTGTGGGTGTGACGGGGCTTGCAAACTTAGGAAATATTTTGGGAATTTTCACAATGCTTAGTTCTTAAATAGAACTTAGAAAAATTTTAAAGGCCCTATATCCCAAGGTTGAAAATATTTTGTTAGTTTTAAGGTTTGAAACATATGTATATGTACTTGCCCGCCTTGCATAGTGAATAGTGCCACGTGGTAGGAAATTTTAGAAGGGGAAATCCCTGGGCAAGACTTATCGCAGTCGGTGCTTAGTTAGTTTGAGTTTACCTTACCCATGTTTGGGGAGGTGTTGCGGTTTTTTTGTGATTAGGCGGTATGGCCCGATCGGCAGTCGGTTTCTGCCGATAAATGGTAGCCGGAGGTAACCTAAGAATGGTTAAAATAAATTTTCGTGGTCGGTATTTTTGTTTTCGAGTTGTGCGTGTTGTGTGTGTGTCGCGTTCCTTTTGTCTGGTGTAATCGAGTGTGAGCTGTTCAGGTAGTGGGCTAGTTCTCGCATCGTTAGGTGGACCCGCAGTCTACTCTTGGGAAGTATAGTACGTGAGTTTTTCTTATTCTAATCTTATTATTGTCATTATGTTTATAGGTGTTAGGTATTTGTAGGGTGTTGTGTTTGTTGATAGTGTTTTGCGAATTGTGTAATTCTGGCGGCGCTATGCTTTCAGAAATTGTCGCACCCCGACCACCGGGAGGAACAGAAATTGCCCCACCCTCTCACCCCAGTTCTCCAGAAATTTTCGGTGGTAGATGGATTTAAGGAGGACCAGCTGCTGGTTTTCTTGGACCTTGTCCTGCAGTTGGCCGCCTATCCGGGTATATCCGATGGGGAGGTCTTGTGCCTTATATACCCGTATTGCCAGGGTACGTTGCAACAGAAGGTCACCAACACTTGGCGTCAGGGCGGCACGGTCGACACTTTTCATGCGGAAGTGTTGGATTACTTCATGTATCCTCCACGACGTTCCAAGCTTAGGCTGGATTGGTTCTATCGTTATCAGGCCAACGGAGAGCCGTTGGGGGACTACGTGCAGGACATACGAAAAGCTGCCCGGGTATTAAGATTAGGGTTGACCGACACCGAAGTCCTAGATATAATTATAGGAGGACTGAATTCCCAAGACGGTTACTGTTTGGGAAGGTTTGGGCATCGTCCAAATAATTTCGCGGAGATGGCCCGGTGTTGTGTTGCTTCAAATACGGTCCGACCAAAGGTCGCAGTAATTGTTCCGGTAAATCCATTTCTGCCCAAGGTGGATCCAGAGCCGATAACATCATCATCGCCTACGCCGGAAGATGAGAAGTCACTTGATGGTGGAGCTTTACCATCGTCAGTAGAAGTTAATTTAGACATTGCACATGGACCTGGACAACTGGATTCCAGGTTGGCTAAGGTTGAAGAAGTTGTAGTTGCTGAGAGTGGTGAAGAAGAGGAATCGAAGGAGGAGGCAGAAGAGTGGTCTGCACATGCTACGCAGGGGAGTATAAGTGTAAGTGTTAGGGAGGCTGCAAGTGTTTCTGAGGTCGCGGATGGACTAGGGGATGTCCAGTCTGCAAGTGTGGTAGAAGTAGATGAGGTAGAAGTTGGGGAGAAACTGGGTGGCAGCGTTGTAGAGTTTGTGGGTGAGAATGATGTAGTGTGTGAAGATGTGCAGACGCTTTCTGTAAGTATTGTTGAGGATTCCGAGGAGTGGAAAGAAGTTCCAGGGGGACCAGGTGAGCAACTAGAAGATGAAGATGTGCAGTGTCGTGATGATGATTTGGATTATATAGAGGAAGAAAAGGAAGAGGTGGAAGAAATAGAACCAGAAGCAATTGTAGAAGAGAAGAAGATAGAAGCAGAGGAGTTAGAGGTTGAGGATAATCCAAATCGGGGTAAACGTAGAAAGGTAAGTTACCTTGATTATAATTTAGAGGAAACAAATCAGTATTGCTCTACACAAGATAGTTTCTCAGAGAGTGATGTACACAAGGAACGGCGTCCTAAAGTTCGTCATAAAGAACGGGTTCCTAAAGTTCGTCATAAAAGGGTGAGACAAAGCGGTTAATAGGTAGCGGGTGGATGTTCCCCACAGTCCCAGTGGTGTCCATCTACTTCAGGGTTGCGCCCCTGCCTCCGCGAGCCTTGGTTTTCTCCACCTATCCTTCTTACCGGAGCGAACCATGTCCTTTACCTTAGTCCTAGCTGTTGAACTTTCAATGATCCTTGCCCTTATCATCTTCCCAATTTTCCTACCCCTCCCCTTAGAAAAAAAAAAACAAATAAAAAACAAATAAAAATTAGAAAGGAAAAAGCAAAAAAAATTAGAAAAGGAAAAAGAAAAAATATCCGAGAGGAGTTAGAGAGAAGTTAGTTGGAAGAGTGGTGACTACGTGGGTAGTAAGTTTAGTGTCGTTTTCATTTTTCTTTGTTGTAGGTTGTCGTTGTTTTTTGTAGAGTCCTGGCCATGCCGCATTCCCTAGTTGATTTCCATTGTAGCTATTTTTGATTAAGTGTAGGTTGTTCGAAGTGGTCGTACTGAAGTAAACCCCCTCGTTAGTTCTGCAGTAATGATGACCAAGTAAAGGGACTGATGTTCGCGTGCCCTCGATGCGGTTTTCTCTGTCCGGCTAATAGGGGCCGTCCGCCCTAGTATAGGGATGTTTTTTTTTAACGACTAGTTAGATATGTCAAGGATATGTGATGCCTTGTTTTACCATATGGCTGGTCAGTCCATATGTGGACAATAAAGTTATGGGCGCTCACATACCAAGGTATTAGTTACCTTGTTTTGGTCTTCGGACGCGTGTGTGAGTGGCAGCAGGAGGAGTAGGTGGTGGTCACCAGAGAGTGTGACGTATTGGGGCGGTCCTGTGGGGTTGGTCTGGCGGAGAGGGTCGCATGAGGATGGTTGCATTGGCGTTGAGTTTTCCAATCCAGTAAGAAAAGGGGGGGGTTAGTTGTTGTCCTAAGTAGGTATCAAGTTGGGTCTCAGTCGGTGGGCGAGCCTCAGGAGGTCAGAAGACCTAGGTAGGAATCTTTCTTTTGCCTTTTGCTGTCTCTCTCTCTTGTGCTGTATGCGGACTCTGATCAGGTCAGCATGCAGCACCTGCACACTTACATAATACATATCTTCTTTCATCTCTTTCATTTTCCCTTTTTGATTTCTGTTCTCCTGAGAGCATGCTCAGCTGAGCCAACCCAACCACGACGTCCACCGGTATCTTTTGGGGAGAGGTACACTGCAGGGTACCCTCCTGGCCTTTAACGTTGGGGCAACTATGTTGCCCTTTTGGGGTGAGGGTGTGCTGAGTCAAAAGATTCAGCGCGAGTTCAGTTATTTTATTGGCATTTTTTTGACGGTAAAGACAGTACAAAAGTTAATGTAATAAGGAGTGCTGCTCTCTACCCGCGGATAGGAGAGGCTACCGTTTTCGAGTTTTCACCGTTTGATCGGTGTTTCCATCTGCTGAGTTTTTCCAGCAGTTTTAAACAGCAGTGCTGCAGCCTGGTGAGATTTTCGTTACCCAAACGAGGGAGGCGTTCCGTTTTTTTTTTGTCTCAACATGGAAGCCTAACTCACGACCTCGTGGAAAATCTCTTCGGTGGAGAGAAGTGTGAAAATCTAGCCTCTACTTCTTAAAACGATGAGATAAGTTTCTTAACGACTGCGGTGAGTTTTGATTTCATTATATTAATTATATACTAAATTTTTAAAGGAGAAAACGTTTTTTTAGTAAGCTTGAGTAAGCGTGCCCACTTGTTGAATCATGCATGGTGAAAGACGTAATTGTTCGTAAAGTTTTTATAAACCAATAAAACTTGATTATTGGAGTGTCAGAATCTCGGCTTTAATACCTAAAGTACAATAACCACAATGTAATTAATATTGAACTTTCATTAAAACTGATGTAACGAGATTGGGTTGTTCACTTAACCTATTACACAATGTGTCGTCATTAAGTGGTATAAAGTTTTGCTACAATGACAGTAAAACTTTATACATATATAATTGGGAACTTACTCAGGCACGTTTTAAACGTAAATCATGTCTCATTCAAAGTAATAGTATTCTCAGATTCTATGGAGTAAAAAACTATGTGTTTTAAATAAATTCTGCGCCACGTGGTAACCTCAATTTCACTCAAAGTAATAAGTTCATAAGATGTCACAGAGCCAAGATAAATATTATATTGCAAAAGCAACTCACATTCAGTAAGGTTCAAGTTATAAAGCGTTATAAAGAATCATTGTTAGAGAACTTTTTTAAGTAAGGCATGTTGGCCAAAATAATGTTACCAAGTTTTATTATGTACAACACAACTAGGTGTTGTTTTTATTTATGTATTTTGGAGGGTGCCCAAACAGTGGGGGCATTTGTGTGTGGTCTCTCACTAAAAATGTAATGTGTGAACAGGGTTCACTGAACAGAGACAAGTCCTGCTAACACTGAACGAAATGACATCTTAAAAGCTCCACACTCGACACCGAAGAGAACAACGACCGCAACAACATGCCAATCATGAGATCGCCACGCTATAAATAAGAGATCATCCTTCTGGGCACATATAAGCAGGTGAAAAATATCCATTTATATTCACATGTAGAATCAACATGGCACCAGTTATACATAATCATCAGTTTTACCGTTCAAGTATACATTCATTTGGATCCCCAATTGATGGGACAGTTTAGTGTGAACACTAAGTATTAATTGTAAATTTCAATATATGTATAGTATATTGTCAGTTCAGAGACTGACATGTCTACAACACAGCATCCAACTTAGATTTCCACTCATTTCTTTATAGAGCTTTCGCTACAGATTTAAAGTCAGTTTTGTTATTAATATTTTCTCAAGTTTAATTTACTATGCATAAAAACATATATTTTCTCTTATTTTTAAAATCAGGTTAGGTCATTTGTATAAAAAGATTACTGGGGAGGTAGGTGTTATTTTAAATTAGTTTCAACCAAGCTGTGCCTGTCGAAACACTTTTCAACTTGTTTGTCGAAACAAGATTGTTGAGACAAAATTTGTTGAGACTGGTTATAAGTTGAAGAAACATGTCCGTCTCTGACACACAATGTATTTTTTTATATAAGGTGCTAATATGGTGCAATTTTTCTCTTTTCATTAATTGGCCCTATTTTAGTCTATATAAATTCTTTATATTAATCATGGTAACTGGGGGGCGTTAATTATTTTAAACAATTTTTATTTCTCACCTTAATTAAGTATTTTAGCACTTAGCCACTTAGGCACTTGGTTTTAAATTTTAATGTCCTGGGGACATTTGTATGCAATACTTTATGATACACATGACGTGCAATTAACCCACACCATGGGGGTACATTTATAGAAATAAATCTTTAATCCTAATTGGGATTCCTATAAAGAAGAAGTTTAGAATTTATATACACCAGAAGGGTAATATAAAAAAGGGCGTGGCAAGAGACCTTTATGTATTTGTATACTATTGTATATGTAATTTGTCTTGTGGAACGTGTTATGTCTGTATATTTCTGTGTACATTTTGGGGGATATATATATATATATATATATAAATATTATGCATTGCTGTACTTTTGGTGGGATATAGGGATTTATTATTAGAATTTATATACACCAGTAGACGAGTATTCTATCTCAATAATCGTGGCTGATCATTTCTTTAAATTAATTATTTTATTTAACAAGTATAGTAAGTGTCACCTTTAAAGTTCATTTAATTGGTAGAGTAATTATTTTAATTATTAATAGTAACTGTGAATGAAATCATTTACCTTCATTAATTTATATACTGCATTTTTAAAAGAAACATATGATATAAATTTTATATTTTAATAAATAGTTTAATGGGAGTTTTATTTTGAGGTTAATGATTATTTTAAATTTTCAATTCATTGTTGGTGACATAGCAATTATTTTCGTGGATTCAGTTAATATTTTTCAGGTGGCCTTGTTGAGAGGGTATACTTCTTTAGTTAACCATTTAGAAGGGGAATTATAAATCACTGTTGTTTTTGTTAGTTTTATTATGAGATAGAATAATAAAATGGGATTGTTAATTATTTAATTCTTGAGTTTTTATTGCAAGTCCCGTATTACTGGATCCAGCGCAATTTTTAGCTTCTCTAGGCCTTAGCCTAGTTTTAAATAACTTGTAGCCCCTCTTTACAAAAAGATATATTCTTTTTGTTTTAACTACTCAAAATGAAGTAGGGGTTTCAGTATGGTCCATGGAAATTAGTTGTATTGTTATGTTCATTCCACTTATTGTATCTTTGGTTTGTGATCCTGTTTTTTCGATACTGGTTATCATTCTCCAGGTCCTCCAATAGACTAACCATTCCTTGAATTGTTTTAATTTGCCCTTGTCTTCTGGCCTTCTGGATGGCTTCTTCGTAATGATAACCCAGTTGTATTACCAACGACTCCTCGGGTATCCTGGGTTCCAAATTTCTGGCTAAGCATACTTTTCCCAGAAAGTAAGAGGTTAACGTGTGTCCTCCTTGGGTCTCGTACCTTCCGTTACTGATGTCATTGCGGACCACATTCTGTGTTGATTCGGACCAATACTTCTCCCTGAACTGTTTCTTGAACTCTTGGGTATCATTGATCTCAGGTCGTGTGGCCGTCCACCAATTGTCATGGGTGTCACGGAACATCTCATCGATCATACTTCTTACACTGGACCATCTGGTTTCTCTGTTCTTCTCTATCAGTTCTTCTACTCGTTTGAGGAATTCTATCGGGTTTCTCTGGTAGCTACGAAAATTAATCATTTCTCGATTCTCACTGGTTATGAACTGTGTGTGATTATATGGTTTTTCTCTTAATGCATCTAATTCTTCCTGCATCTGTTTCTCTCGCATACTGATCCCCTGGATTTTTTCTCGGTTTTCTCGGGTCAGTCCGTCTATTTTATCTATGACGGTGTACACTTTCTCCACCCGATTGGTTACATCCAGTTGTAGCTCTTGGTGCCTCTCCTCCAGTTCCTTGACCACCTCCTGTTTGTTCTTCTTGCACCCTTCAGTAAGGACTTGGTAGAATTCCGTCGCTCTCAATTTACCTTCCTCCTCAACGTTATTAATTTTCTTATTTAATTCTTCTCGGATTTGTATCACTGTTTCGTTGGTTTCCGTTATCGTTTGTCTGATCTCTTCTCGACATTCGACCAGTTGTTGCTTCCATTCCTCCTTGGTTTTCTTACTTTCTTCTTCGATTTTCCGTTGGAGCATATCATGATTAATTTCCATCTTTTTATTTACTATCTCCAGATCCCTTTTGTCTGTTTCTTCAGCTCTTCGCTCTTCTTTTCCAATGCCTCCTGACTTCTCTTCAAGTCTTCATGGTTGCTCTCTATTTTGTCATTCAGGAATTCTATGCTCTCCTTCATTTGCTTCTTCAATTCTTCACTGTTTTGGTCCAGTTTTTCCAGTTTTTTATTCAACTCTTCCTTGTCTTGTCTTCTCTCTTCCTTGTCTTGTCTTTTCTCTTTATTCATTTGTCCGAATTGTTCCATCATGAACTTCATCATGCTATCTAAATTCATTTCTTCTGTTGGTTTGACTGGTTGGTCGTTTACCACGACTTCTGCTTCTATTTCCAGTTCAGGTGGACTGGTATTTTCCAATTGGTCCTCCTGTGGGTTTTCTGACAATTCTCCAGTCGTTTCCTCCATTTCTTCTGGGTTTCCTTCTTGGTTTGGTGCTTCCTTCCCTTTGCGCCTCGTAACCATACCGTGTCTATTCATGATCGCCGCTAGTTAGTCTTCCTAGCCGCACGTTGCTGGTCGCCAATATGTAACAATTATATATTGGGTGTGTACTTCCTTTATTCTTAAAGCCCCTCGTTGGGTTCGTCAATATGTAACAATTAAACGGGGTCGTACCTGTTAAAATGTATCACACTTGTTTGTATTGTGTATTCGTGTGAATGTAGTGTGTTTGCCTCACACTGGTCGTTACATAAATCGACGTCACTACTGGAGTCCGTAGCGTTGTCAATGTTACCAGTACAACCTACCTGTTAATTCATAGGGATTGTTCTTCCCGGGTGGCGCCAAATTGTTTCTGTTAAAACAATTAAAATATTTAATTTCTAAGATAATACGTGATATTAGCATAGACTGCTGTGTCGTTCGAATTGTTCCCGCTGCTAAACAGGTTGTCGACTCGGCCACTCGTGATGAGCGCTAGTTGGCTGTTGCTTAAAACTTCGCTAACACACATATATTCTACAAAATCCTATGAAATAACAAGATAGTAATGATCTGTACGGTATTTTTTAATACAAATTGGGTCATCAATAAATATGACAAATGAATTACAAATAATTTTATAACATTCGGCTCCGGCTTAGAGCTTGAAACACAAAATATCTCAGAGTTGGCAAAATTGATTTAATCGTAGCCGAAAGTGGCTTCAGTAACATACAAAACATTACCAGTTTTAAAATCTGGGGTTCTTTGGATCATGAAATAAGACATAAACGTTGGTTACATTAAAAAAGTACACTACCATACCTTATACGTACTTAGAAATTATGATGTGTTTATACAATTTGTTCGGTAGTGTCGTATTTCTGTTACAAAAATTGTGCTCTCAAATAAGGTTATAGTTGGTTTAATATAATGTTTTTTTTACGTAAGTAAATTATGCAATTACCTTTGAAAGAAAATACTACTTTTTAAATAGTGAGAAATTTTATCGTTTGAAAAAATAATTTAAGTAATTTAGGGTTTTGGGAATAAGGAATTTATTCGGTACTTATCAGTTCATCTCACGTTGAAATGTCATCAGGATAG
This sequence comes from Magicicada septendecula, assembly GCA_034769895.1. Classification (NCBI taxonomy): domain Eukaryota; kingdom Metazoa; phylum Arthropoda; class Insecta; order Hemiptera; family Cicadidae; genus Magicicada; species Magicicada septendecula. The sequence continues at coordinate 190,416 of JAWRYS010000209.1, read as the reverse complement.
GCGTATATTCTTCGAATTTGGGTTGGCGTTAAACTTCTAACATCCTCTTCAATCTTCTCTTGGGTTTTTCTTTACTTAATTTAGTTAATTTGGTTCCTGGACATCATACATTCTTTATAGATCGACGTCTATTCATTTTGGGTCATCTCGGTTCACTGATTCGACTTTTTGTAACTGTTTAAATTAAAATTTCAATCGTTCCAATTTTGCGTGCCGCTTACCCACGCGTCGTTTTTCAGAGTCTATATAATTTAATGGAAAATAAGCCCTCAAACGTCTCGTTGTCATAGTAACCATAATTCGATGATTGGTTAATTACTCCTTTAAGACATTGTTAAAATATTTGAATTTTTATTCAAATTTATTAAGTATTTTCCTAATGGTTTTATTCCTTTATAATTCTTTTGGGATAATAAATGACATCACTATTATCTTTCTTTCCTTTCAAAGTTTACAATGATACCTCATAATGTCATATTTTGTTCTACATTAACTATAGTCTAATTATTTGACATTTACTAAATAACATATTTTTCTTAAATTAAACTTTTACAATGATATTTCTGTGTTAAAATAACTGATATATAATTACTGTCCATTCACTGGTCTTAGATTAGTAAGATTTCTTGTGAAATTGATACAATTTACATTTGAATGTCTTTGGCAGTTAAATGTTTTCATAGTCAAAATCAGCCATGATTGTTTTTTAGTGTATTTCTTTTTAAATTACATTCTGAATTCAGCCTGATGCGCTTCACTTATTTATTTGTGTTTTAACTACTATTCAACCTACATTTTCATTACTCTTCATTTAAAAATATAATAATTAGGTTTATGGACTGTAGGTTCCTTTCAGCCATATTCCTCCTTTAACATTGAACCAACTATTCTTTACAAGTCATTAGTTATTATTAGTACTAACATTGATTTCTTTCTTGTGTTACAAACTAAAGTGATAAACATTGTCACTTTTCATAAAATTATGAAGGTTAATTCCCCTTTCAACATGGGGTGTTATATTCTTTGCAATCTTAATTTTAATAACAAAACTTTAATTCTATTCTACCATACCATGTTAACACAAGTTATTTGTCTGGGCTTTCTCCCTGAATAATATCACAAGCTTCCTTAATATTAATTTTGACTACTATTTCTAATTACTTCTAGATATATTACTGTTTATAATATCACTCCAATCATTGGTTGTTTATCAATGTTTCACAGAGTGTCTGCTTACTTATCATTCTATTTTGAATGTTTCACATACACTTTCACTATTTTTTAGGGTACTTACACTTCATTAAAGCACTTCACTTTGGTTCACTGTTTTGTATTTAGTGTTATTTAATGGGTAATCCCTATACTTTCTCCTACCATTTCTCACTATTTTGTTTGAGTATGACATTTACTATTAACAATATTAGGCTAGTTGTGTTTTGTTAAATCTAACCTTTCTGACTGGGTTAGTGTACTTTTCCTATATTACATTGATTTACAATTGTATTGTCTTTAAAATGGGTACATAGGTTAATTTCATGACAATAATAATATTGGTTTCATTAATACATAATTATTCAAGGTTTATTGACCGTATTCTATCTTTAAGTATACTATCTTTCCCTTATATATGTGTGTTAATTTCCCCTTGGGTTTTATCTGTCTCCTCTTCATTCTTCCTCTTCTTCATCTTCAATAGTCTTCATCTTGGTTCGGTTCTCCTCTTCATTTTTCCTCTGATTCTTCTCTCGTTAGTTCATTGTTTTGTCTATCATATTTTTCTTAAGTATGTTACGTGGTTCCCTTCTTTATATTTAGGTTGTTAGCTCAATCACTTGGGTTGGGTAATATCGTTGTACGTCGTGTCAAAGTATTTACATTTTAATCATTTTTTAAACATTTTATTTTATATGAAGTATATTTATATCAAGAATTGTCTTTTTTATCACTGGTACGGGATTTGGCTTAATTGTATCGTTACAATGTTAATAAAAAGACTGGAAATCAAATCATCTTAAGCACTGGAAATCAAATCAGGGCTGTACAGACAATGATGAAACAACTATCATTTAAAGCTATCCTGTTGTGTTCAGTGGGCCTGAGTGAGTGTTGTCATCCAGACAAACAGTGCCTGAATTCATGCAATATCGTTAGTGCTCAATGGCTCTCACAGCTTTTCAGAGTTTCACAGTAGACTGCAGAGTTTATTGTAGTCTCCTGTTTCATAAAGTCATCACCACTTCAGTCCCAAATGAGGGTTGCCATAAGATTTTTTGAAGAAAATGCTTGGCAGCCTTTCACAGGTTTTTGTGGAGAACTGTTGTAGTCCCACTTCATAGGCTGTTTTGAGGCTCAACATTCACATAAGAAACCCACATCTCATTGCCTGTGACAAAATGATGTAGGAATCAGTGTCATATAGAGAAAGGACCCAGCAAGCACAAAATTTGTGGTAGCCTAGGCTGTCGGTTACATTTCATACAAAACAGTTCATGACAAAAGGAAGAAATTCAATAGTTCAGTAATTGTGACTTGCTGATTTTTCAGTCACCCTTTGCACAAGTTTATCTGTCAGATACTTGTCCACTTCCTTCCTCATCATGGACACTAGTTCACCCAATCTGAAACATGTGGTACCATTGTGAAACACCACTATGACTCATAATGTTCTCACCATAAACTGCACAAATTTCGTGATAAATCTTGCAGATTTTAAGTTTTTGCCCACAGAAAATGAGTAACACCCACAATTCACAGTCGGCAGGACTTTCAATAAAAACAGCCACTGTAAATATCACTGTTACAGTGAGAAACATTTGAGCAATCTTTGCACTAGCACTGTCACATGCATACTGATAATGATACACAACTGTGTAAGGTAGGCACTGCTTACCCTCTACCCCCTTCATCGTGCACCAGATGAAAACGTAAGTTATTTTCTGAATCATATTTTCTTGCTGAACTACTAGCTGCTACTTAATACTGAATGTCACCTCCATTATCAAAGTTGGAGTGATAAAGGGTTTAACACACAAAAACCTGACTAACATGTCTTTATTTTTTAAAAAGCATAAATTACTTTAAATAATTCAATTAAGTGTATTCAGTCTCAGTTGTATACAACTTCATAGTATTATACAATTAATTACATACACCAACTAAAAAAAACTACTGATCTGAGAAAATCTGTTTCAAATTAGCAGGATTGAACAGGATGGAATCAAATCAAATTTCCTGGCATACTGGGTCTGCTATTTTTAAATATTCAGAACCATTCACGGTTACAAATTCATCATATTATCAATGGATAATATACAATTAACCATTTGACAGGGTGCACAAGTTGATATTTGCAGTTGTTAATCAAAGTCAACTACAACAAATTTACATGCCCCAAAATACCAAACAAAATGCTTGCATAAGACCCAAATATTTTCTGTAAAATGTTATTATACAAATAAGACACATGTTCATTTTATATTAAAAAAATATCCATTACAATAGGAAAAATTTATTCTTGACAAGAGTTGCAAGTACACTTGTATCAGTAAGTCCCAATAACTATACATTGTTACAACATTACAGAACAATCTACGTGTTTCTCGAATGTTCCAGTGGAATCTGGCTGTAATGTGTGTGCGCGTGATTGTTAACGCATTAGCTAGACTGCCAGAAGTCGTGCAGCCGCACGCGCTGTGTGCAAGGTCGCAACAAATTACGTTCTGGTGTTTTCTAGTAGTGTTGTTTGATGTGTAGTATAGATGTTTCTGGATTTTTGATGGGGTATAAATACAAGTACTCAGCGACGCTCAGTTCAGTTTGAGTCGCGATTTATTGGAGTGCAGTTCATAATATTGTGGTGAAGTGTTATGTGTTTTATAATTGTGCAGGACAATTGTAATACAATTGTGTTTTATATCTGTAGACATTTTTATTGCGTGTGAACAATTTTTATTTAATTTATTGTAAGAGACTATCTTGTTGATTACAAACTGTTTGTGATAATTAAAGCTGGTGATTAGTGACGTAATTGGTGTCTTGTATTTTGTTTTCCACTGTACCATACGACGATCAGTAGACCATCGTAACAATATGTACCAATGTTCATATACATACTCCAACTTTTAGTCTTAACAACACAAGCTGAAAGTAGTAGTATAATAAAACAGTTTATCTGAGAGTAGGGTGAAATGTTCCAGGCCTGAATAAGAAAAAAAATTTTTATAGAATAATTTGCATTTATTTCTCAACACAATCTCTGTTTAACTCTATCCAATTTTTCCAATGACGATCTAAACTGGTTATGCCAGACTCACAAGATGATTTGTCAAGGCACTCAAAGTAGCCATTTACAGCATCACCAACTTGATTGCCATCAGTAAATCTTTTTCCAGTGAACCATTTTTTGAGATTAGCAAAGAGGTAGAAGTCACTAAAGGCTAAATAGAGCAATTTTTGTGGGTGAGGAAGCAATTCAAACGTCAATTCTCTGATTTTTAAACACACAACAATTGGTGTGTGTCATGGTGCATTGTCTTGGTCAAACAGTGCTTTCTTTTTCTGGCTAAATGTGGCTGTTTTTTATTGATTTTGTTGTTTACAAAGTGCAGTATGTTTCCTTAGTACTCGCCATTAATTGTTTTCCTTTTATTAAGGTAGTCATTGGAGATTACTTCATGGTCGTCTCAATAAACAGTTGTCATAATGTTACTAAAGGAAGGCATGGAGTACTTTTCCTTCTTTGGAGTTGGTTCGCTTTTCGGGGTCCAATGTTTTGACTGTTGCCCAGGAGTGTTGTGGTGGGCCCAAGTCTCATCCACAGTTATGAATAGACACAAAAATTCGGTCCGACACATATAGATTGCCAAACATCCTTTCGACACTGTTTTTTGTCAAGTGTTAGCAAACAAGGCACCCATCTAGCGTGAAGCTTTGTCATACATAGATGTTGATGTAAGATATTCCACACGTTTTACTGATATATGAGGGCGATTTGAAAAGTTCACGGCCTACCATATAAATGAATGTGTGGCGTTCCTGTTTTTTACTGCATCGTGGCGCCACATTCACCCCACAAACAGCTGTGAAGCATCAAGTCGGGTCAAGTCATTGTTGCGGAGAAACAGCTGTATAAATAAGGTTATCTTCACAGCAAAGCTGAAAATGGAGAAAACTGAACATGAAATTTTTTGTTAAGAAAGGTTTAATGCCAACAGAAGTTTTTAATGAGATGAAGAATGTGTTGGGTGATGCAAGATCTTCATTTACTACAGTGCAAAAATGGGCTACTGAATTTAAACAAGGTCATGCAAGTTTGGAAGATGACCCATGTACTGGGCGTCTGAAAAGTGCCACTACACCAGAAATCATCAATAAAATGCACGATATTGTTTTGGAAGATCGCCGTTTGAAGGTGTCTGAAATTGTTAAGACTGTGGGCATCTCAGATGAAAGGGTACATCACATTCTTACTGAGGAATTAGGTATGAAAAAGCTGTCTGCAAGATGGATGCCGCGTTTGTTGACAAGTGACCAAAAGCGCATGCGAATGCAAGCTTCTTAGGAATGTTTGGATCATTTTAAGAAAAATCCAAAAGATTTTATTTGTAGATTTGTAACAACTGATAAAAATTGGTTCCATTACTTCACTTCAGAAACATAACAACAGTCGAAACAATGGATGCATAGTGATTCGCTGCCTCCAAAAACGGTAAAATCAATTTTGTCAGCTGGAAAGTGTATGGATCCATTTTTTTGGGAATACTGTTATTAGATTGCATTGAAAAGGGTCAAACGATAAATGGAGAGTATTACGCTAACCTTTTGGGCCAATTAAATGTACAAATTCGAGAAAAAAGACCAGGTTTAGCAAAGAAGATCATTTTCTATCAGGATAATGCATGCCCTCACATATGTGTTGTGTCTATGGGAAAAATCACCAAGTTGAAGTACGATCTGCTGCACCATCTGCCTTATTAGCCTGATTTAGTACCATCTGACTTTCATCTGTTCCCAAACCTCAAAACATTTTTGGGGGAAGCGATTTTCCTCAGATGACAAGCTGAAAGTTGCAGTAAAAGGTTATTTTGAGGACCTAGAAGAATCGGACTTTCTCAACGGGGTAATGACTTCGACACTTCACAGCTGTTCATGGGGTGATCATGGTGCCACGATGCGGTTAAAAAAACAGAAACACCACACAGTCATTTCTATGGTAGGCCACGAACTTAATCACCCTCGTACCAACAGTCTTAGCTACCTCACCCACTCCCATTCTATGGTCTACCAAAGGATTTATGGGGTTTTTCTTCAATGGGGTTGGCATAGTCACTTCAATGGGACACCCAACGCGTGGGTCATCAGTTGCACTTGTCCGACTCAATTTAAATTCAGCAACCCAGCACTTAACTAATTGTATTCGATGGATAAGAGTCCCCCAACCTTGAACAGATCCTCAGTTATATCGCTTTCAGTTAAGCCTTAAAAAACAAAAATAATCACAACACGGATTTCCAGTCTATCCAAAGTTGCCGAGGCACTTACAAAACAGTAGACTGTGCCACTAATAATAAACAGCTCATTCACTTGAAATCACTGAAACTAAGGCTACAAATGATAAAATCATACAACCCGGTCAAATAATGAACATAATAATGCTGTCTTTGTGTCAGGCCCAGAATTTTTCACTCCACCCTCTTATGTAAAACCTATTTTATTATGAAGTACATTTGAACTTTGAGCCCTGATGCCTTTTCAAGAACTCAATGCTGTACACATTGTAGCATGCATGCATTTGCACTGTACACGTATCAGTAGGTGCGCACCTATTAACGTGTTGTCATCTCTATTAACGCTGAGTGAGTGTTAATCTCTTACTATATCAGATAGAGTGCATATGACAGACAGTGAAAATGCTATTGGATTTTTAACCAATGACTACCTCCTATAAGGGATATTTTAAGATCTGATGATGAAACATATGCTTTGAAATGCGTCATCAGTATAAAAAACAAGTCATAAAGCAGACTGAAAAAAGTCAGTGTGTCTATGTATGCACTGTAATCAGCAATTCTTGTTTTATCAACTTTTCATTCTGTTACACTGTTTCATAATAGTGATCGTAAGATTTTTAAAATTATAGAAACAATCAACTTACATTTCTGCGACGAGCAATATCATGTAATACTCTGATTGATTCTGCTGGCTGATTGTAAGCAATAAAAGCATAACAACCTGGTTTCATAATTCCACCTTTCTGCCTTGCTATCTGCTGGATAGTATCTCCTAATATACTCATGTGGTCCAAACCCAAGGACGTAATACCAACCACAGGTACTTTACTGTACATAAGACAAAAAGTAATGTAGCCAAAAACTCATTGACATTTTAATTACAATCATTTACATAATGTTAGAGATTATAAACACTAAAAAGTGCCCAGTAACGCATATACACATTTCTTATAACACCTAAATCATTTAAATCTCTTGTAGTGTTATTCAATTGTGCCACACTACTATAGTAGTCTGTAATACACTCTACAACTTATTTGAATATCTATTCACGTAAAGTTACATAATCAGAAGTAAATTACCAAAATATAAAAAGTATAACTCAACCAAAACTTTGACCACATCCGAGAAACCCCTGATTAGTAATTACATTCACCAAAAAATGTAATTACTCTGAAGTTAATTAAGTCTCTTAAGTTTAAGAACTAAATATTGCATACAATTTTTTCCTTAGCTTAAATGATGGTGACCATGAGGATGATTCTGAAACTTCAGAGTATGGCTGTCCATTAACACTTTGAGGACCAACAGCACACTTTGAGGCATAATACTGTGCCACCAGTGGACTTGGTATTTTGACAGACGCCGCACATTTACACCGTTCACTTTTCAATGCTTTACATCTTACTATTGCGCCACAGAACGAATGCAGAAGTTTTATTTGACATTTTAGTTCATGTTTCTGCCATCAGATTGCAGCACTGACTGAAGAAAATAGTTGTTGGGAAATAATTTATACAGTTGCCAAGCATCATAACTTTGTTTACATTTTGCGTATTCAAGGTGGAAGTTGCGGTTTTTGTTTACGTGAGGTTTGCGGGTTTTTTTGAGGTTATTTCGTTGTTTATTTTGCATGTTATTGATAGTAGTGTGTTTGTTTTAATTACTATATTACTAGTTACAAAATCGATAAACAGTATTTGACAGAATATTTTTGGTTAAAATTGTGCGCAACGTATTTTTAAACAGCTTCCGTTGCAATATATAAAATCAATAATAAAAATATGAGTATTTTCATATGAAGAAAGTCTGAGAAAAAGTATGGTGTAATTATATTTTTAGTATTAAATTATATTAAGTATTTATGAATATTTAAAGTGCTTTTTTTTTTTTTAAAACTGCTGGTCATAGGGGATAGTCTATGTACAAGCGCCATGGTACTGAAAGTGTTAATCCATGGATTGGGTTTACCAGAAGATGATTTCCTTAAGTAGTAAAAAAGTTAACAGAAGATGACTCACTCAAATAATGAAAAAGATTAGAAAATCTACCAATCTCTTGAACAAATTATCTTTTAACTCAATTTTGAATATTTGAAATAATTTATTTGACATACTGGAGTCTATGGATGAATCTCTCTCACCCTTGAAATTTCAATCCGTCTTTCTATAGACACATCACACATGTTGTTAGATCATTCAACAGGGTCTTTTAGCCACCATCGCAGCTTCTGAGGATGATCCCAGATTCTAGGGATCAAAACATCAAATGTAAAAAATGCTACGATGGAGGCAGTCCAAGTACAGGGGTCACCTGATAGAGACTGCCTATCGCATAAAGTTTTAAAGAGGAGGTCACACTTGTCAACACATTTTTGTGTTTGTGTATCATGCTTACCTGCAGACGAAATACTCCCCAAAATACTCTTAATTCACAGGAAAAAAATCATAAATATAATTAGTATTAACAAGAGCAGTACAAAATCTGCTCTACCAGTCATATGTTTTGAGAACAGCTGACTAGTTAATAATTAGTTTGGAGTGCAACAAAATATGTCTATAGTTTTGTTATTTTGTATTCATAATAATTAGCTTAATGCATTTTAATACTTGTGTTAATTTGTAAGGTATAATCGCTTAGCAAGATACAAATTCTATCTCATTGTACAATAACTATATTTGTATAAGTATTACAAATGATTTCACTGGACAAGAGTGAAGTAGACAACAGTGATTCTTATTTTGAATTATGAAAATAGAAGTCACATGGAAGTTCAGACATAGGAATATATGAGACAATTTCATACACAACACACAAGTGCTGCTAAGGGTTGATAATCATTCCACAAAACCTTTTTTTACTATAGGTATATTCAGAATGATAAAAAAACTGATACTAATTGATATGCACCTTCATCTATTCAAATGTTGGGACAGAAAACTCCAATAAAGCCTTATTCACTATAGATTAAATGGGTCACTGTTAAATGCTATGAACCTTATTATTATTATATTTAGTTAAGAAACGGACACGTCATGGACAACGAAATCCAAGAATTTATCATTCTATATTTGCAGTTGTAATGAAACCAAAAAATCAGAGATTACAGGTCAGACTATGCAGTACAATCAATTATTTTTGTTTCAAAACTCCTCTTATGTAGCAGACTTCTTCAGAATGCTTCATGTAAATGTCAATTCTAAAGGTGTACCACCTTAACGACCAGGATATGATCCACAACATAAAAGTAGCCCTTTATTAAAAATAAAATGGAAATAATTTTACACACTTCACAAAATTGTATAGTTGATGAAGATATGTGTTTGCATCTGTTGGGAATGTTTGCATCCATCAGTTCAAGTTTAGACCTCACAGAGTTTAGACCACAGATGCACTTTCAATCTTCACAAAAGATATATACATGGGCTTACAAAGGAAATGGTTACTACTGCTCTGATAACTGACTTTGAATCTGCATCTGACAGCATCCCACTAGGTTCATTATTACTGTAGTGTGTGAAAATTCGAATTCAAGTAAAACTGTTCAGATTTATTCACAGCTTTTCCAGGACAGGATCATAAAAGGCAAGGTAAAATTCAATTTCAAGAAACAGATTTGGTAAGAAGTAAAGATGAATACAATGCAACTGTGAGAATTCAAGATGCCTAATAAGATATGACAATGAGTTGAAGAGTAGAATATGGCTATCTCGAAATTAAAATCCCTGTTTTCACTGGAAAATACAATATAAAAGGTTCCTATCCACAACTTACTCTAGGTAATGAAGATCTAAGATATAACACTACTCCAAAATTAATGACAATGGTCCTTGATGAAAAACTGTTGTGGAACACTCATATAACAACCATCTGTGATAAATAGTTGCTCTGAGTATTAATCTACTTAAAATCACTGTGCAGTTAGGAATTGGGGAGCAAATACCAGATAACTGGAACAGTTTTATAGCCAATTCATCAGATCAAAAATTACTTATGGCTGTGAAGTTTGGGGTAGAGGAGCCGCTACACACATTAAAAACTTAAAATTCTTAAAGCCCAAGAATGGCACCAATTGGTGCTACGGAGATTGATCTTAACATCATGCCTCTGACTATACTCGCTGAGAAAAACATCTGATTCAAACACCTGAAGAATACAGCACTAAATAGTATAATATTGTATTTTGCCTTCAGTTATTTTACCTCAAACTTTAAAAAATGACATCTTAATTAGTATCTGAAATTTTGGTTATTAGAAACTGTGTTCTCCATCTTTGTTTCTGTTAATAGAGGTTTTATTGTACATGGATTGTTTTATTCCAGGTACCCCTGTTTTATATATTGTGGAACAGTAGGACTCTGGCAGTGTAAAACAGAACATACAAAGACAAACATCAAAAATCAAGACAGGATCAAAACAAGGACAGGAAAGAAACTTCAGAAGATTTTAATTTTCCCATAAAAATCATCCAGTTTGCTTGAAGTGGAAAGATATGAGAGATGTATTTACACTTACAACAAAACATACAGTATCAGCCTATCGTGTCAGTGTATGAAATAGAAAAGAGAATGTGATGTAAAATCTGATACAATACTTGAACATAATGTCAATAAGACATAATGTTACTAATGTATCAAGAAAATCAATTAATAAGTTTTTATCCTTTTCAGAGACTAAGTCTGAAATAGTAGAAGAAGTTATTTCTCATTTGTTTATAATGAGTCTGTCAATGCCAAAATTGTAATCAAGTAACCAGATAGGGAGACGACATACCTCGCAACTTCAATTTTCAGTTTAACCAAGCAGTGAAGAAAAAGAGAGGCTTGAGTGTACTATAACCACCCAACTACCACGGTTTAATGGTGTCTCAAAATGTGCAATTTATACAAATTTTTTGTGCTTTAATTCACATGGTTACTACTGTACTGGCTCTACTTGTGTAATAACTCTACCAAATGTTAAGACTTTTAACGACAGGAGTTCAGAACTACTGTTTCTTATCGCACTATACAGAAGCTTCATACTTCAACAGTTAGCAACAATTTTGTAGTACCTGAAAGGTAACAAGTAGGTTTAGTCAATTTTGTTAGAATCTATATATATAAAACTCAAAGTCTGAGAATTTATGGGTACTAAATACAAATCCACACCGTTACACCGACTGCCACCAAATTTTGCACAGGTAACCTTTGACACAAGGCGAAAAATACTGTCTAACTTGGAATTTGATATTTTGCCCCGTTCGCACAATTTAGACCCTTTTAATTACGCCTTTCCGTTGACGCGTATAAAGATGTCATCAACACCATGGAGACCAGAATTATGTACCATTGTAACAGGTAAATAAACAAACAATATTTAGCGGTATCGGTATTGTACTTTATCCATTCCTGCAATGTTTAATGTTTTTACTGTGCAACTGTATCGATATGTTTTGTAATTTTGTATACAGATATGCCTATATATTTCGTAATTGTCTTAAACAACTATAAAATTTATGTTTATACGTATTTTGATGATGCAATAATGAAATATATTAAATACTACTACTAAAGATTTCAACAACACAATGGAGACCAGAATTAATTACCATAGTAACAAGTAAATAAACAAAACCTATTTAGCAGCATCGGAACAGTACATTCCTGCAGTATATTTCTGATGTTTTATATAATATGCGATAGCATCGATATATTACGAAGTGGAAAATAAGAAGTGTACTAATTCAGGGTTCATACTGAAATTTTGAATTTGATTTCCCTGACCAAATCCGCAAATTTTCCCTGACCAGCGTATGCGTTATTTTTTGCATACAATACCAATTTTTCAATATATAAATTACCTATTAAACATTATTGTAGCCTATTTACTCAGTTTAAAATATTAGTTTATAGTGAAATTTATTTTTATTTGTAAGCATGAAACATTCATACATTATCTTATTGAAAATTTACTTTAGTATGCTTAACATTATAATTGTCCATCATCATGGATGAATTTAAATAAAGATTTATTTTTTTAGTAATCAGTCTCCACCTTCCCCATAGCCGTCCAACGCACTCCTTTTTATTTTTTCCAAAAAGTAAACAGTTGTATTTATACAAAAAACAATAACAAAATTAATTAGCTTATATTAAAAAATTACAATAAATGTACATTATTACGTTAAAATATCACAAAAAACTGCATAAAAAATCTAAAGGAAACATACAAAGCAACAAAGAGATTGTATTATTTTTTTAAACTAAAACACTCTTTGATACAGTTAACCTAAAATTCCATACTAATTTTAATAGATACATGAATACAAATTTAATAATCATAGCCTAGGTAAATAAAGTCGACCGTGATCATAAAAGTTCTAAATGGGGAGATTTAGCCTAACATTTTCTTCTCAAGAATCTGAATTTTTGATTTTATATTGTCTTCTTCTTTCAAACCTTGCAGTTTTAACATCTTTCTCTGCTCTTCAAGTTTCTTGATCTCTATAGATAATTTTCTTTTTTCAACCTTTTTCTTCTCTTCTTCTTTTTGGTTCTGTTTTGACTCTTTGAGATGTTCTTCATATCTCCTATGGGCAGCTCTTACATTTCTCAACATTGTTTGAGTGACAGGAACTTTAAGAATCCTTTCATGATATCTTATAGCATTTTCCACTGTTCTTTGAGCAAAAAGACTATGTTCTTGCAAATTCTCCACTAATAATGTTTTATTTACAGAAAACCCTCCTACTACTGTTGCATTTCCATGCGAAAATATCAGTCCTAATTTAATAATTTGCCACAATTCTGAATAACATTGATTCCCAAGTAAGAAAGAAGAAGAAAAAGCAAGTCTCTTGGAAGGACAATCACCATCCAAAAATATTTTGAATTGTAACTGAAGGGTAGAATGACCTTCACTGCAAAGTCAAGTGTATTGTGCTTTTGCTTTCTCAGCAACAGAATCTGTGATTCGGTTATTGGTGTACCATGCCTCTAGCAATAAACCAAATCTTTGTTTCCCTAGTTCTGGCTGATGAAAAATTATACTAGGATCCAATGATGAGAGCCTTTGGACAGGCTATAATGACCAAGAATTTTAAATTTTTTAAATTTTGATAGAAAATACGTTACAAGCAGCCAAGACACCCCAACACGAACCAGAAGCAATAAATAAGGAAACAATTTAACGAAGTGTCAACTGAACGTTTGCTAGGGACAATACGAATACGCTTCACATAACTTTACAATGGGAAATAAGGTTGGCCTGTGACAGACTCGACTCAACCAAGATTTACAGCCCACAACAAGCAGGACAAAAAGGAAACTACGACAGTAGCACTTTACGGAGAAATTGTAACGAGCACACACTGCAAGGTTAATTTGAAGTGTGCCAGCAGTAAAAAAAAGGGTGTAGTTGCACAATGGTATTTACCCTGTATGAGAACTGACAACGATATCTAAAGAATGGAATCGAACATGTGCACAGCGGGAGAACATCTTACTGGCGACAACTGATATTTACGACAGGGAGAAGGAGTGCCGTCTTGGAAACGACGACACGCTGCGTCCGGATAGCTACCGGAAAAGGGTCATGGATAGTCAGACAATAACAAAATACAACACATTGTTCGCGTGAGAACAGCAGCAGGGTTCCGGAGTACACTTAGACAAAGACTTGATCGACAGCCGAAGAATTGCTCTTGTTCCAGGAAAAGGGTACAGAGGCCTTCGGCGCGAACTTGAGGGGAGACAAGATACCCAACCACAATCCAGCATCTACCCAGAGCACAGGTGGAGAGGACCGTTGTCATCATAGCAACGCGAACGACGAATGAGAAGTGGAGAACCATAGTCTTGCATAAGGGTAGGAGTTCACCTGACCTATCATGTTTGACCAGAGGCGTGTTTTCCAGGAGATTGCATTGTGGTAAACGATGCTTAATAAAAACTGTTTACAGAGCACGCGGGGGGACAGTCTTTCATAAATTTTCAATCATATACTTTGAACAGTCTTCACGGAACTTAAATCTTAAATTTTCTAAGTCTTAATACAGTTCGGTTAACATACGTACAGCAGTTGGACTTTGAAACTCTGCTACGTGGTATTTTAATCAGTTGACTTAAACATTTCGATATTGGCGAGTTATCCGGTAATAGTGTATCTACAGTGACTAAATCATGCAATATACGCCAGTGATTAATAACTCTCAAGTACTTTATCTTACTCAGCTACCGCTTATTAAGAACTAAACTAACCAATCGCAGTTTCGTCAATAACAGACTCGCAGAACTATTGTTAATGCTTTACTGGACAACGAAATCGTAGTGTTGTACAGTGCGAAGCGATACAATACCAATTGGAACAAATACACCACGTTATCAAAGACGCGATACATTAATGTACACAAGAAGTTCAATAATGACAGTCAGATATATACACCCTAGTTAACGATGAACTTACTCACACAACACATGATTTCATAGACTCTGACAGTAACGGTCGACATCAACAGAAAATACACACAGCGCGAGTGAATCTGATCCGCGTGTGTTGAGTGTTAGTGACATCACGGCTACGCAACTTCGTACATATGGACCACCAGCGGGAAGGAGTTACGCCGATGGAAATATTGGATAAATCACTTTACAAGTAATCTTTATGTTATTCTTGTCATAAGAACTCTACTGTCCTGTCTCTTTTCAAGAAAACACCCTTGAGTATTTAAATTAAATATGATAAATTTAAATAACGCTATTCATCTGAGGCAAGAAATGAACGCATTAGTATAAGATTTACAGTTTGACTATTTATGTTTTTTATATGTTGATTGTGTTATATATGTATGTGTATGTCTTCCAGCAAACAACGTACTGGATTCGCATTGTAATTTGATATATATACATGTGCTCTTTTTATGAATGTATTTACAGGGAATCATCCATATTTATATATTGAAGTCTCTTTACTTGAATGATGTTAATAAATAAGTGTTTATTTTACTCAGAATATATGCGTTCATTATTGTCCGAGTTACCTCAGAACAAGAAAGTAACATCACTTGAATGATTTATAGTAGATTTTATTAATTTATACAATAATTAGAGTCTCAGTGCAGTAATTATGCTAACATCAAATAACTAACGTATCACGTAGCTTCAATCAGCTTGGTATAAGTAGCCTAATTGAGTAATTACACGATCACATTCTACAAATTAGTATAATTACATAATTGATTAAATTATTGTTTGCATAATTAATTGCACATTATAAATTGGCGCCCATCGCACGGCAAAGAGCAGGCAGTAGATAGGATAAGCATATATATTTCATGTTAGTTGTAAGAACAAAATATATTTAGTGTGAAGCTAGTTGGACTGAATGTTAACGCGGAGTAAGGCTGCAAAAATGACGACTAGTAGTTCCGATTCGATGAACTTCGATATCAATAACCAGCAGGGTGTACCTAACAACGAACGTGAAGACTCACCAGTGGAGTCACAAATGACCGAGGAGACGTCAGACGTCAGAGCGCGGGGACAGGAGTCCCAACAACCGCAGGAAGAGGTGACGTTGCGCGCATTAATGGACTTTATGAGTAGGAAATTCGAGAAGCAGAATGAAAATTTTACAGAAAAGTTTGAAAAGCAGAAGGAAGAGGCTAGTGAAAACCTTAGAATAATTAATGAAAATTTTATAGAGATTAGAAGAGAACAGAATGAGAGATTCGAGGAGCAGAATAAGAAGTTCGACAAACTAGAAGAAAAGCTAGACAAGCATAAGGAGGAAGTCACACAAATACGCGCGGAAATGCGTGAATACATAAATAATTGTGACAAGAAGATAGACGAGGCCCAGAAGCAGCAGAACGAGACCATAAGAGAGTTAAAGTACGACACCGACAAGAAATTCGAAGAGGTACGAGAAACTAGAGAAATAGACCGACAGGAACTAAAGAGTATTACCCAAAATACTCAAACAAGCATCAAGAAGATTAACAACAGAGTAGAAACACACGTTAAAGAAAATCATAAGAAGCAGGAGGAATTGAGAGTCGAACTATTCCAAACAGTAAGACAATTACAACAGGAACAGGGAGACGTAAACAGCACGATACAGCAGAAGATCAATGAGGTAGATGGGAGACAGAAGTCGGCGGAACTAAAACTGGATGAGAGCACCAGGGAGAAAACAACTCGTATCAATGAATTAAAGTCTCAAATAGAACGGCTGCAACGACAGCTAATTGAAGGCGAGTCTGGGATAATCAGTAGGATTAACGGACACACATATGCAGAATTAAAATACAACGGCACTGATAGGTTCCCGATGGAATTCCTGAAGGAACTGTCAGAGACTCAAGAGCAATATTACAACAACAATGACATTAAATGGATCGGGAGGCACTTGGAGATGGACGCTGGGATAAGGTGGCGTGTCATACGGAACCAAATATCCCCGTTCAAAGAGTTCAAAGAAGCCTTCACCTTGAAGTACTGGGGTCAAGAACGCCAGGACAATATACGCGACAACCTCGAGTACGGCAGATATGAGTGGAATGGGCCAATCACAGCCATCCAATACGTAGAGAGAATATTACTAGAAAGCCGGCAACTATCGCCAGCATTGACCGATACGCAGCTAATCCGGAAGTTAGCCCGTCATTTTGGGAAGGATTTGCAGCTCGCCGTGATCACACGTGGTATCACAAATATACCGAATTTCGAGGCATTAATTACAGAATTTACAAGTATCCAGTCAAGTGGAGAAAACAGTCGCAAGCCGCATTATAGACCCTACAACGAAGGAAAAAATAACCCGAGAGAGAGAGAGGGACATTATAACAAAAGTGAAAGTGACCGACAGCCGAGGGGTCGTTTTGACAACAAGCAATATATCAATACTGTGCAGTGTACGCCAGGAGAAGCGGGCCCCAGTAGAACGGTCAATGACACCACCCCGAGGGCGAGCGGTAACGGCGACAACAGCAAAAAAAAATATGTCAAACTAGAGAATAAGATAGAAATTTTAAACGACTTACTTCCGAGCGAGAATGTAAATATATTACTACCGGACTTACGAAAGGACCTGCTACAAGAGGACGACGAAATTATTAATAAACAAGTATTGAAATGTCCCGAGATTACTATCAAGTTTAATAATGATATAATTGTACAAGCCTTGCTTGATACGGGGTGCCTCATCAACGGGTTATCGGAGACGTGGTTTAATAACCATAAGAAGAGTATAGGACCATATGAGACACTACCCGTAACGAATACATTTATCATAAGTGCTGTAGGAAATAAATCCAAATTAGTTAAGAGATAAATATTGTGTGACATTGAGATTGATGGTATCCGATATGAATGTGTGTTTTTGATAATACCAGAATTAGTTAAACCATGCATACTAGGAATTAGTTTTCTACAAGAAGTTGGGTGTCGCATCGACATCGGAAACAAAGTAATTAATTTAAAAAACAACACTGATGAAGAGGAGCATATTATACCAATCATGAACATTGACGTGATAACCAGTGAAGAAGAAGAGGAAGTACTGCGATGCATCGATGAAAAGATTGGGAACATAGACTGCGTGGATGAAGGAATACTGCAACGCCTGAAGGAGATTTTAGTAAGGAACCGGAATGTTTTTAGGAAGTGCCCGGGAAGAATAGAGGGTTACACACGTGTTTCACGTTACGGACAGGACACCTTACTTTCAACGAGGTTGGCCTGTGCCGCTTGCTTACAGAGACAAGGTGAACGAAGAGATTAACCGAATGTTACGATATGGAGTAATCGAACGTTGCGCCAGCCCGTACGTCAATCCTATCGTGACTGTAATCAAGAAGGATGGGAAGGTTCGCCTGTGCCTTGATGCAAGGAAAGTGAACAGCGTAACTGTACCCGATTACGAAGGAGTGTCCCTGGTAAACGAGATATTGGCTATATGTGGAGATATGCAGTATTTATCGACGGTCGACTTATCCAGTAGCTTCTGGCAGGTCCCATTAAAACAAGAATGTAGGGATTTCACTGCGTTCATGCACGAAGGGAGGTGCTACCGCTTCACAGTGACACCATTTGGACTTAGCACCAGTTCTGCAGCGTTGACACGTGGATTGGATGTGGCTCTCGAGGAGGAAGTCACGAAGAACACGATTATCTACGTGGACGACTGCTTGTGTTACTCCAACAATATCCAAACACACTTAAACCATTTAGAAACACTGCTAAACAACCTTAATAAGGCAAATATCACTGTCAACCTCACCAAATCACAAGTCTTTAGACGAGAAATCTCATTCCTTGGATATCGCCTTACAACAAAAGGGATACAACCAACCGATGACAAGGTAAAAGCAATTATGGATTTCCCAGCACCAAAGAATACGAAACAACTCAAAGGTTTCCTTGGCCTCACCAATTTTTACAACAGATTCACGAGCAAATATGCGGAAACAACGCAGCCTTTACACGAATTGCTGAAAGGAGGACGAAAGTTTTCATGGACAAGAGAAGTGAACGAATGTTTCCAAAGAGTCAAGAATTTATTTATAAACACAGTAACTCTACGGTTCCCACGGCCGAACCAAAGGTACTACATTCAGTGTGACGCTAGTAATTTTGCGTATGGTGGCCAGCTTTACCAGATCGATGAAGAAAGAGAAATTGGCGTGATCGCTTTTACAAGCAAAACATTTAAAGGCGCAGAACGTAATTATTTCACGACGGAGAAAGAACTCCTAAGTAACGTTAGATGTCTGGATAAGTTTCGAATGTACATACTTGGCCAGCCCCTAACGATAATCACAGACAATAAAGCTTTAACATTCATGCACAAGTGCCACTTAAACAACTCGAGAATTACAAGATGGATTCTCGCCATACAAGAATACAATTTCGACATTATCCACTGTAAAGGAAAGGATAATGTAGTTGCGGACATATTGAGTAGATACCCGGCTGACGCGGAACAACATGAGACAAACGAGGAAACGCACGAGTACTTAATTAATCATCTAGTTGTTAAAATGAATCAACACATAGGTAAGATAATTAGAGATATCGGTAAATACCAGAATGAAGATGACAAACTCAGAACACTTATTGATAAGATTAGGAATAATGATGTAGACAATAAATTAAGCAAATTTTATAAAATTGTTAACAATAAGTTATACCGACGATGACGTGGCGAATGGAAACTATACATTCCTGACAGTGTGTCGAATAACTTAATTGCAGAGATACACCAAATGTACGGACACCTAGGCCCGAAAAGGTGTATAAAAATGTTACAAGAGCACTTCACGCTTGACGGCTTGTTCAAGAAAGTAAAAGCATATATTCAGACTTGTGACTCATGTCAAAGATACAAGGACACAAACAACAGGATGCTGTTTGGCGGAACAAAGGCGATGACACCATCAGCTAGAGGTGACATCGTGAGTGTCGATTACTATGGACCTCTACCAACTGGTACGGGAGGCGTCAAATACTTAACTTGTTATGGTGGACAATTTCACAAAGTTTGTCAAGTTATTCACATTACGAAGAGCGACAACCACCACGACATTACGAAGAATCAGAGACTACTGTGCGGAGTTTGGACGACCAAAGGTCATCTTAACTGATAACGGCACGGTTTACCGCGGAAAAAAGGTCTCGAGGAGCTGAATATACAACCGAGGTATACGGCGATAAGGAATACTTGCGCAAACTTAGCCGAAAGGATTAACCGCCAACTTGGGAACCTATTCAGGATCTTTGTACACGACCAGCATAGTAAGTGGTCAAGGTACGTCAGATTGATTGAGACGTGTATCAATGAAGCGTACCATGAAACAATAGAAATAACCCCCCATGAGGCGCAATTAGGAAAGAAGCCGACCCGCGCATGGGAGAAGTGGCTGGACAAAGAAATCATCAACAGTAAATACAGTTCGAATATCAATGTATTTGTAAAAATCAAGGAAAAAGGAGAGAAGTATGCTAAGCGCATCAATGATAACAAGAAAATTACTAAATTCACTATCGGCGATAAGGTGCTGATAAGAAGCTACCATCAATCAGACGCCGCAATGAAAAGGATCGACAAATTTTTCGAGTTGTATACAGGACCATACAAGGTTAATCGCGTCTTTGGCGATGCAACATATGAACTCACCGAGTGCGATAGCAGTGGCAAGGTGAGAGGGAAATTTAATGTGCGTCAGTTGAAGAAGTATTATGAAACGAAAGTACAAGTTTCACAGGAAAGCGAAAGTTACGTCGGCAGTTAGTGGACTACAGGGGACGGGGCAAACGCATAGGGTGAATGTTTCGCGAGAACCGGTCCAACTAGCTAAGCAATATGATGTCTAACTTATTAACGTGTAATTTAAAGATTTTTTTTTGTACATGAATTTCTTAAGTCACGATGTGACAATCTAATGACATTAATTACATGTGAATAACCAATATTAATGAAAATTTCAATAGAAAAGACACTTATAGTGCGAAAAGTTTGATCGGGTGTGCAGCAGTAAATTGCTAAAGACATTATAACGAGCCTTTTATAGACACACAATGATGTAAGATCAATTAATCAAATATGAGTGGTATAAAGCGAAATTATCTATAATCGTGATGATATCAAATGAACTGTTAATTGTTCATAAGTAGTGTATATAAATTTATAATCAATATAATCAGTATAAATGTTAGTAATGCGTATTGTGAGTGATACTCAATAATAAATAGTGAATGTATCAATATGTATTTACAGGTTCATAAATTGTTGTTTTTAAATGTTCAAGATAGACTAAGGACATTAACTATCGTAACGATATTTAAACGATACATGAATAATTACATTTCATGTTGAAAAACCATTATTTCATGTATTAGGTTATAAACGGATGACATAGCCATCCACAGCTATTATTATTATTGTAAAATAATTCCATATCTAATTATATATGCACCATATGTGAAAATGCGTTCATCCTTCCTCAGATACACGGCAATAAATTCCCGGAGTTAGTTAACAACAAAATATAGGGAATATATATCCGTATAGCCCAAACAGAGGAAAGTGGGTCAATGACCGTGACCTTACCAAAGGGGACGCCCACAACAAACACAGAGCGCAGAAATCGGATTAGAATGTCTTCTGCTGATCCAACATCCAATCCGATTTGGGGACTATATAATGACCAAGAATTTTAAATTTTTTAAATTTTGATCGAAAATACGTTACAAGCAGCCAAGACACCCCAACACGAACCAGAAGCAATAAATAAGGAAACAATTTAACGAAGTGTCAACTGAACGTTTGCTAGGGACAATACGAATACGCTTCACATAACTTTACAATGGGAAATAAGGTTGGCCTGTGACAGACTCGACTCAACCGAGATTTACAGCCCACAACAAGCAGGACAAAAAGGAAACTATGACAGTAGCACTTTACGGAGAAATTGTAACGAGCACACACTGCAAGGTTAATTTGAAGTGTGCCAGCAGTAAAAAAAAGGGTGTAGTTGCACAATGGTATTTACCCTGTATGAGAACTGACGATATCTAAAGAATGGAATCGAACATGTGCACAGCGGGAGAACATCTTACTGGCGACAACTGATATTTACGACAGGGAGAAGGAGTGCCGTCTTGGAAACGACGACACGCTGCGTCCGGATAGCTAACGGAAAAGGGTCATGGATAGTCAGACAATAACAAAATACAACACATTGTTCGCGTGAGAACAGCAGCAGGGTTCCGGAGTACACTTAGACAAAGACTTGATCGACAGCCGAAGAATTGCTCTTGTTCCAGGAAAAGGGTACAGAGGCCTTCGGCGCGAACTTGAGGGGAGACAAGATACCCAACCACAATCCAGCATCTACCCAGAGCACAGGTGGAGAGGACCGTTGTCATCATAGCAACGCGAACGACGAATGAGAAGTGGAGAACCATAGTCTTGCATAAGGGTAGGAGTTCACCTGACCTATCATGTTTGACCAGAGGCGTGTTTTCCAGGAGATTGCATTGTGGTAAACGATGCTTAATAAAAACTGTTTACAGAGCACGCGGGGGGACAGTCTTTCATAAATTTTCAATCATATACTTTGAACAGTCTTCACGGAACTTAAATCTTAAATTTTCTAAGTCTTAATACAGTTCGGTTAACATACGTACAGCAGTTGGACTTTGAAACTCTGCTACGCGGTATTTTAATCAGTTGACTTAAACATTTCGATATTGGCGAGTTATCCGGTAATAGTGTATCTACAGTGACTAAATCATGCAATATACGCCAGTGATTAATAACTCTCAAGTACTTTATCTTACTCAGCTACCGCTTATTAAGAACTAAACTAACCAATCGCAGTTTCGTCAATAACAGACTCGCAGAACTATTGTTAATGCTTTACCGGACAACGAAATCGTAGCGTTGTACAGTGCGAAGCGATACAATACCAATTGGAACAAATACACCACGTTATCAAAGTCGCGATACATTAATGTACACAAGAAGTTCAATAATAGACAGTCAGATATATACACCCTAGTTAACGATGAACTTACTCACACAACACATGATTTCATAGACTCTGACAGTAACGGTCGACATCAACAGAAAATACACACAGCGCGAGTGAATCTGATCCGCGTGTGTTGAGTGTTAGTGACATCACGGCTACGCAACTTCGTACATATGGACCACCAGTGGGAAGGAGTTACGCCGATGGAAATATTGGATAAATCACTTTACAAGTAATCTTTATGTTATTCTTGTCATAAGAACTCTACTGTCCTGTCTCTTTTCAAGAAAACACCCTTGAGTATTTAAATTAAATATGATAAATTTAAATAACGCTATTCATCTGAGGCAAGAAATGAACGCATTAGTATAAGATTTATAGTTTGACTATTTATGTTTTTTATATGTTGATTGTGTTATATATGTATGTGTATGTTTTCTAGCAAACAACGTACTGGATTCGCATTGTAATTTGATATATATACATGTGTTCTTTTTATGAATGTATTTACAGGGAATCATCCATATTTATATATTGAAGTCTCTTTACTTGAATGATGTTAATAAATAAGTGTTTATTTTACTCATAATATATGCGTTCATTATTGTCAGAGTTACCTCAGAACAAGAAAGTAACGTCACTTGAATGATTTATAGTAGATTTTATTAATTTATACAATAATTAGAGTCTCAGTGCAGTAATTATGCTAACATCAAATAACTAACGTATCACGTAGCTTCAATCAGCTTGGTATAAGTAGCCTAACTGAGTAATTACACGATCACATTCTACAAATTAGTATAATTACATAATTGATTAAATTATTGTTTGCATAAGGCTTGTACTTCAGAGGACATCTTTCTAATATCTTTTCTGTCAATTTGACTAGCACAGTCTGGCATTCAAGTTTGAATTTTAGGATATCACTTTCTTTTGAAGTGGCTTCTTTGAGAGGTTTTTTTGTATAAAATCCGAGATCAATACTTTTTACATCATGCAAATTTTCTTTGTCATGTAAATCTAATGAAAAAAGCTTAGTTGTTGTATTAGGCATTTTACTGGATTTAAGAAATCTCTCCATCAAATTTTGTACGAGACTTTGCAAATATGTGAACAGGAACGGACCAAGTGGGTCTGAGGATTGGAACTTTCATAAAAATGGTTCACATTCCAAGGAAAGCATTTTAAAAAAAGCCTGTTCCTTTTTTTTAATAAATAAATATTAGAAATATCTTACAGTGTAAATAAACAAACTTTATCGAAATAAATAAATAATAAAATACTGCCAGGAACTTACCTACGGTCTTTTTAACTTACCTGCTTTTTAAATTTCGATCAGAAGCCCAGAGTCGCCACGATATTTTTTTTTTTGGTTATACTATCGAAACCTTTACACTCCACCTTAATTAAAACATGGGACAATTTCACAATCTGACTACCCCCCCAATAATAATTCAGAAGAAATCCGGGAACGTTTAGACGAATCTTGCAGCACAGTAATGAGAAAGTGGTAATGACGAAATAACTTAGACTAACACATTGTTTTACAGTGAATTAAATAGTTTTAATTAATATAAGACCGTTTTAATTATTAGAACAAGAACACAAAAACAAATTTTGAAATATATATTTATGTATCATATTTAAATATTCTTCTTACATTATACAAGACAGCCCATTCTGCTCACACGATTTAATACCTTACCCCTTATTTTTATTTTACAAATCCATTTTCGTTTTAAACTGTTCACTACCGAGATTCCGGCCGGACACGTGTTTTTGTCCCCCGATTCGATGCCCGTTAATTCACTTGTCTGTTGTCAATTCCACGTCACCAGTTAAAAAATGTGGTATGTCCATTAATTCCTTGGGTCCCGGTCGGTATGAAAGCGGTGTTATATTTAGTTGTTCATACTTTATAAAGTTCGGCCGACCGGGCCCACACAACACTAACTGCGTCTGTTAGCTTTTGTAGTTGTTCATGGACTGCTGAAGCGTCTCTACCTTCACGGCCAACTAGATTGCGTCTCTCTCCAGGTGGAAAACAACGCCTTGTAATTCGTCGCCACAGCTATGTCCCATTTAACCCATGCAGTTGATTGTGTCTTGGTCGTAGAAGATATCTGTTCTGCACTGGTTGACGTCACGAAAAGGGTTTGGCTTAAGACTCACATCCGTCAACTTGGTCAAGGAAGCGAACAGCGATTCTTCTCTTAGCCATTTTTGAGTTTATAAGTCCGCGTCGGTCTGCGCCCCAGCTTGTATGGTGCGTTCAGACGTACTGCCACACACTCGCAAAGTTCTAGGAAATGACGCTTAGTACATTCCTTCGTACCGATTACACAACTGTTGAGACGTATTGTTCCTTTGTTAGAACACTGTTTCAATTCAACTTGAGGCCTGGTCACAAATGGAAATTATATTTATGGATATTTATAACAAACCCCAAAAATTTAATAAAATGAAAATCCCTCCCAATTTGTCACGTTACAATACCCCCCCCCCAATGAGAGATCTTCTGCCGAAACAGAAGAAATCTCATTGCTAAAACCCCTAAAGAGGACCGGTGAGGATATGGTGCCAACAACCCTCTTTAGCTCTTATACTTAATGGGTAAACAACCCCCCTGGCTCGGCGACTATGGCCGCATCTGAACGAGATCACTGGACTTCTCTGTACGAGATCCCAACACCGTAAAATCGAACAGATACGCACCACAGCGCACCTCCCCTTCTAACATATTTCCCCAAAAAATCCAAATCCCTGGCTTATATCATACCAGATCCTCAACCGTTATGTTCCCCCTTATCGTGCACACTGGGCTGCCTTTAGCAGTTACTGGGCTTGCACACACACTTATAACTACATACTATCAAAATTGAAACATTCTTCAAAAATTGATTTAAGTTAAAAATCACCAGCTATCTTCTTTTAAATCAAAACAAAATTTTTTTATCTAAACTGAATAATTCTCTTCATTATTTTTCATCATCAGAAAATAAACAAGTTGAACATTTATTAAAAACATGAACATCCTTATCCTAACATGTGATTATACCTATATTCTAAACAATACAATTCAATAAAAAAAAACACGATTAGTACACAAACAATAACATAATCAAAGTTCAAAAACATCAATTAGATGGCAGGCACAAAATCAAGAAATATATATTTTTTTTTTTCAAAAAAAAAATTTTAAATTCAAAAAATTTTAATTTATTAAAATATATTCTTTTTTCAATATTGAAATTATTTAAAATTATTCAAATTACTTAAAAGCAAAATTGGCTTTACTTCCTTGCCAAACGGGTCTAGTATAGAACATCACCTATCAGCTGATCAAAACTGGGTCAAAGTCAAGAACCTTGACCTACATAAGTTATACACGAGTTACTACAGAAAATACCTTGAACATCTGTAAAATTCTATCTTTAAACACAAAACAAAATAAAATAAAACATTTAAAAGAACAAAATATTATTATAATTAACAATCAAATTGATATTTAAATTACTCAAAACAAACATTTTACATTATTTTCAAACTCTATTAAAAATTGCCACTTGTTTCAATCAAAATTTTATATTTTTTCTATAAATCTCTTTATTTAATAATAGCATTCTCCATTAATTTGGGTGATTTACTTATTTATACTAACTTGATCTGCCACTTGACATTTATACATATATAATCTTTACCTCTTTGACTCTAATATCACTAACATCTTTAACTAATACATAATAAATATAATACATTCATAATTAACCTTGCAATTATTACATTAAAATAACCAGATCACATTTAACTTTGGTCAACATCTACACAATCTACATCTTTTAAATTTGCGTATAACAATTATAAACATTTTACATTTTAATTAATTGAACTTTTATTAATTAACCATCAATTATTTATCATTTAATTCTTCACAAAAATTCAAATTTATTATTACCATTCATGTTACATTATATTTCATCTCTGATTACCTTTCTATTATGAATTTCTACTTAACCCTTCACATTTTAATCATTGATTAGTCTGGGTGACACCTGTATTCTCTATGCCTTCAATTGAATAGACATTTATCATCTTACTCCCTTTCTTCCTACTAACAACCACTATTAACAAATTATGACACCAATCTCTCAATTATAAATACCTTTCACTAATTCCACTTACCTCTGGCACCGCTCATCTTTGTACTAGGATGTGTGTTCCCAACCTGGCTATATACATACCTAACCCTTTGCCCCTCCAAAATATCGGCAAACACTCCCTTAAACTACTCTATCACTTGCCACAATGCCGCACGCTGGTCTCTCGCCACGCCACACGCTGATCACTCCTTACCACCTCATCCTTACTACAAAATATCATCATCAATAAATATATTTACCATTCACTTTACTCATCTCTCTACATATAATCGCTAACCACTGTGTCCCTAAATATCTAACACTATTTTTATGTTACCTGTATTTCAAAATTCTTATTCTCTCTAACTCTCATTAACTTTAATTCTGCTTAACTCACCTGCCTTATTTCATTATCACCCAAACCCTTTTTACAACATTTCGCTTTGATATAATCATTATATTACCCTGGAAATTCATCACTTCTCTCCTTATAATAATATACCTCAATTTGAACGTATTATCTGTTTAATCATCTACTAATCATTATAGAATGTTAATTTCATAAAATCATATCAAACTTTCTTTTGTACAACCTTAATCAAGTAATTAATTTTCATTTATTTAATTCAATTATTTAAAAGTTCGCAATTACTTTCATCGCTTATTTAGTCTGTAACATTTTATAATTATTATTAATTTATACTAATTAATTGAAAATTTAATTTAATTGATAATTAATGTTATCAATTTCTCCTACATATACACATTGTTTACATAACACATAGTACACCATAATGTAGTACACAAATACATTCAACATAATGACATCAACACATAAAAGAATATACAGTCCAACTTATTATTTGTTATCATTAACCACAAATCGTTTCATAAGACAATACACTTCAAAACCACACTATTCATATAATTAAATGTTCATAAACAATAAACAATCACCCTCCATCGTCGAATAATAGTCTAATCTTATGATTATACCATTCATTTACAATTACATACATAATCTCATGATTATCAACATAATGATTATCTGTCTTGTCATATTCTTCCACAATGTCATTTGAATTAATATGATTATTCCATATTATTCTATCATGTACCTGGTCACGCTCGAGTATAGTCCTGTCGCCGTTATTATATTCTGTTAAAATCAGGTGTTATATTATCATCGGTAACATTATCTACTGCTATCTCAGTTTCACTATGCGGTAAGTACTCATTATTATTATTACTTCTCTCTCCGCCTAACCTTTCTACAAATTCTTCATAATTTCTCTTTACTTTAAATATCTCTATTTCTCTCTTTCTCAAAACATTTCTCACCATCATGCCAAGCTACACTCTCTCTCTCAAAATATGCAGGGGACACTAACTCATCATTACAGCACCACCTATGAAGTGCACAAAAAACCCAGGGAAATTTATTTGCAGACCTATCGTCTTCCAAATACTCACGTGAAGCCATTTCTTCACCCCCCACTACAACATTACGGGAAAAATCTACCACCTGCATCCACTCTACCTGTAAATTCTTTCTACTCTCTCTCTCTGATTCATCATACACAAACATCTTATTATCAACTTCTACTCTTTCTACAATTTCGTTATCACTATCAACATCTACACAATCATTTTCTAACACCATATTTTTATTGTATTGTCATTGTTATCACTTGTAAACCCATTATTTAAATTATCATTATTACTCACCATGTTACCCTTATTTTTCGTCGTATTGTCACCGCTACTTACCTTATTATTCCTTATCTGACTTAATCTCTCGTCTAACCTTTTATTCCCCTCGTCAAATTGTTTCTCAAAATTATCATTCCGTTTTTTGATCTCATTTTTTACTTCATCAAATTTTACGTTAAAATTTACCAACTTATTTTGGACTTCTCTAATTTCACTTTTCTGTTCGCTAAATTTTTCATCAAGTTTACTAAATTTCTCATCCAACTTATTATTCTGTGTATTAAAAAGCGTTTGCATCATTTTCATTATTTCGTACTTCACCCATATTTAAAATTTATTTCTATAACACTTTTATGTATAAAAATCACTATTATTATAAAATCAAAACACCTAACACAACTGTATACCTTAATAACCCAAACATAACCTATTCACACATACGTAATTATATACGATAAATTTTACATAAATACGTCATTACCAAATCCTATTTTCTGTGCTTCAAAATAGGTCTACCTCGTATAAAATTATATCAGGATCCTGACACCGCGTCGCCAATTGTAAATAAACAAACTTTATCGAAATAAATAAATAATAAAATACTGCCAGGAACTTACCTGCGGTCTTTTTAACTTACCTGCTTTTTAAATTTCGATCAGAAGCCCAGAGTCGCCACGATATTTTTTTTTTGGTTATAATATCGAAACCTTTACACTCCACCTTAATTAAAACATGGGACAATTTCGCAATCTGACTACCCCCCAATAATAATTCAGAAGAAATCCGGGAACGTTTAGACGAATCTTGCAGCACAGAAATGAGAAAGTGGTAATGACGAAATAACTTAGACTAACACATTGTTTTACAGTGAATTAAATAGTTTTAATTAATATAAGACCGTTTTAATTATTAGAATAAGAACACAAAAACAAATTTTGTAATATATATTTATGTAACATATTTAAATATTCTTCTTACATTATACAAGACAGCCCATTCTCTCACACGCACATTCACGCGATTTAATACGTTACCCCTTATTTTTATTTTACAAATCCATTTTCGTTTTAAACTGTTCACTACCGAGATTCCGGCTGGACACGTGTTTTTGTCCCCCGATTCGATGCCCGTTAATTCACTTGTCTGTTGTCAATTCCACGTCACCAGTTAAAAAATGTGGTACGTCCATTAATTCCTTGGGTCCCGGTCGGTATGAAAGCGGTGTTATATTTAGTTGTTCATACTTTATAAAGTTCAGCCGACCGGGCCCACACAACACTATCTGCGTCTGTTAGCTGTTGTAGTTGTTCATGGACTGCTGAAGCGTCTCTACCTTCACGGCCAACTAGATTGCGTCTCTCTCCAGGTGGAAAACAACGCCTTGTAATTCGTCGCCACAGCTATGTCCCATTTAACCCATGCAGTTGATTGTATCTTGGTCGTAGAAGATATTTGTTCCGCACTGGTTGACGTCACGAAAAGGGTTTGGCTTAAGACTCACATCCGTCAACTTGGTCAAGGAAGCGAACAGCGATTCTTCTCTTAGCCATTTTTGAGTTTATAAGTTCACGTCGGTCTGCGCCCCGGCGTTCAGACGTACTGCCACACACTCACAAAGTTCTAGGAAATGACGCTTAGTACATTCCTTCGTACCGATTACACAACTGTTGAGACGTATTGTTCCTTTGTTAGAACACTGTTTCAATTCAACTTGAGGCCTGGTCACAAATGGAAATTATATTTATAGATATTTTTAACAAACCCCAAAAATTTAATAAAATGAAAATCCCTCCCAATTTGTCACGTTACATCAGAAATATATCTTTGGTTTGAACAGAAACATTTTTTAATGGTTTTGTATTGAGATATTTTCGGCTGTCAACAAATTTCCTTATATCATCAAAAATACTTAAAACTCTGTCAACAGAAGGCACATTTTCAAGCCATCTAGTTGTACAGTGTTTTAAAGGAAAAATAGATTTTCCAGTAAGTTCAATGAACTCAGCACGGCGGGCTGGTGAATCATTAAAGATGTAATAAACATCTCGCAAAAAAGCTATCCACTTCTCACTTTGCCGTCTTTCTGAAAAATATACTTAATTTCCCTGACTTTCGGCATATCTTAAAATGTTTCCCTGACTTATTTTGATTTCCCTGACTTTCCAGGCCAGTATGAACCTTGTAATTGTAAATTGTCCTATACTTAATGCAAAGCAAAAATACGAGTTGTTTTCATTGTGAGGTTCGGTGACAATGGTTTTTGGTTTTTAGTTTACTGCTGAAATAAATAAAAGCCATGGTTGAGGAAAACATAACGTTTAATGTGTTATACAATGTTTCTAACACAGTAATACTTAAAATAAATAATTTAACGTTTCTGATTTAACGGGTAGTTTATAAATATCTCCAAAGGCTTTATAAACGGGTACTTTTAAATCTCCAAAGGCTGTTGCACCAACATAATAATTTAGTACAAGTGCTGAAAACAGCTTTGGAAAGAATTTGACTAACGAGTACAAAATTGTTATACGAGCTGACAGAACACCATATAGACATGGACAATAAAAATTATAGGCCTATTAAAATACTTATTAAAAGTCAAATATTCGCGTGCAAAGCCGCTGGTAACAGCTAGTATACAATAATCATAAGCTACACATTTTTAGAGAGATGTTGTGAGAACAAAGTCAGGCTATAGAACAGGTTACAAAGTTGTAATATACATATGGAACAAAATGAAAGTGACTACCTGAAACATATAACACAGATTTAAAATGTGTAGCACAAAAAAGTAGTTTAAAAGCTTCACATACAAAACTTGCAAAAAAGGGATCTTTTTCATTACTTTTAGATGGCTTTTTCTGTAATGTTAACATAATGTTTTGGGCAACAGTGTCACTTCCACATTTTTGAGGGAACAAGTTTGCAAAAAGTGGGGCTAATTGACAAAGCAATATAATCTTCATAGATACATCCAGTGTATTAAATACTCCACTTCTAAATTAATATGATTACAAATATCTAATATTTATTAGCAATTCATAAACTTTCATAGTATATGAAACACAACATATATTTGGTATATGGTATAACAACATGGTATATAGTATAACATAAGCACAACACTTGTTTGATGACAACCATGTTCTTCCTACTTACATGCCATACTAGGGTGACGCAAGTTCAGTAGCTAACTCATGAGCCTCAATATTTACAATAATGTGCAAACATTATTATATTACATTACGTATTATATATTACAAACATTACATGACATGAAATTTTCAAAAATGTAATGACATGTTATAGTAAAATACAATTACAGAATTTACTAACGACATAATGTTTGTGCAATCATACTCTCCACCTATCCCAACTTCAATCACTGCTACATCCACCTTCTCTTGTAGGAATACATTGAATGCCATCACAGTTAGAAACTTGAAGTAAGGTGGCATGTCAGTATCATTATCCTGAAATTAAAAAAAAAAATCAGATTCATGACCAAAGTAACAGAATTCATTATCTCTTCATTTACATTGATTTAATCTACATACTTCTTTCATACACTATTTGTATTTTCATAATTTCCTTTACAGCATTCAAATATGTCCATCTATTAACTTGCTGGATTAGTTGTTTTAACATTTATTAATTACTCTAAGGCAGAACATGCACACACAGAGAAATCTACGAATGTACAATATTTAAAGTCAAGAGTATACTCTCTACCACAGACTAATTCATTCTTCAGTGCAATTAATATCACATTCATGTTATTTTATTAGAATTCAAAATTTCTGCAGCAACTATAAATACAAAAAATTAAATACATAAAAGAAAATAGTACAGGAAAATTTGGGCTTAAACTGGTTCATACAAAGAAATTAATTCAGCCATATAATCAGTGAATGAAAGGAAAAAATCCGGATGATTTTAAAACTGTCTGCAGATGATAACAGATCCTTTTGAAATTTTATTTGAAAAAATCAAATAACATCTAATAAAGCAGGATGCACGCATGAGAAAATCAATTTCCAAACAAGAACGTTTTATGTGATTTTTAATTCGCTTCAATAGTGAAACTGTGAAGGTATGGTGAACTGATGGTACACATACCATCAAGGAACTAATATAATTCAAATCAATTTTTAATTAATAATTGTTGTTTTTAATGGCACATTTCTGTGTATCAAGTAATTTGAAGTTTTGTCAGCCAGATTTCAGATACTTTTTCTTAGTATTTCCTTATGACGTTTGAATGATAATATACATGGGGGCAGTTTTTCCAAACATATTTGAAAATGTTTGAAAACCCCTAATAGTGTTAATTTTCTTTATTATAAATTCTTTGTCAGCAATAGGAAAAGTTGGCTTGGTCAGATTAATTAATCAACTTCAAGTATATTGAATGTTTAAAATTTTTTAATTTATTCCAAAAAATTTACCTCCCACAGGTGTGTATTTTTTTCTGTACATCTTTATAAATTCCCTTACTAAATTGTACGAAACTGATAACGTCGCATTATCCAATTATAACCAAACACATAAGAAAACTATAAATAAATACAATTTTTTTACTATACAACCCAGTTAAAAACATTTACTTGCACAAGTGAATACCAGGAGTGTGTTGAGATGAGCTGACCAGCACGCCACATTCCACTCTGAAGTCCATTCAATTGCTGGAACACACACACACACACACACACACACACACACACACACACACACACAATTTCAAGCTTATACATTAAAAACCAGCACCCAAGTCTTCAGTGCGTGTCTGTAGTATGCCTAAAACCAAGCTTATATATAAAGTATGAGGTCTTTTTTTTTACTAAGTAGAATGGCTTTTTACTGATTGACTGGAAGAACATTAATTAATATAAAGATAAGTAGTAAATCTAAATAAATAACCTGAACCACACAGCCTCACAGTAAATATGTCGTTTGTTTTTCCTTTGTGTGTATGGGGTGTCTTTGCACTCGTGGCAGGATTCCAGCATCTGGGTCAAGCCTAATGGCTGCCAGAAGGTAAGTTAAGTGCTGGTACAGTCAACAGGTAGCGTAAGACTGGAAGGGAAACCGCCAACACTATCATTCGCTAGATGGAAGGGGAGAAAGAAGACCTGTATTTGTAGCACTGCTGCTGGAAACAATTTAGGCAACAGGTGTCACCTGTCTCAAGCTCAGCAAGTATATGCTGTGAGGAATTGGTCACTCTCCACGAGGCAGAAAGCTTCCATGCCAGTGACCAAGGTAACAGCGACAAGCAGCTTACACAGCATACTTGGAGGAGACAGTCTGAGGATGGAAGAAAAGTACAGTTTTCGAAGGTGAACTCTCTGGGATTATGGATAGAAGTTGCAATGAGGATGGCTTTATGGTGGCTCATCAAGAATTGCCTGACTCATTGAATTGGCGTTTGACACGAATCGGGGTGGAGGTTCTGTGATGCTGATGGTCCTCAGGTATGGGAAGGATGAGGCTGCAGCAAAGAGAGTTACAGCTAACAACCGGACAAAAGCAGATTACAGGAACTCAAAGACCTCCTCGGATTACATCATCTGACAAACCAAGGCGATCCCAACAAGGAACGGAGGGTTATCGTTTGGAATCTTTCCAGCCCTCACCTGTTTGTGGTTGACAGAAGTGATCATCATTGTGAGCCCCATAGGTCAGTACAGACCTGATAAACAGAAGAGCGATGGTGACTTTCATGCACAGAGCCAGGCGGCTGGGGACGTGAGAAATGGGAATAATTTGGTTCGGACACTGCGAGCCTTGCAAGGGTTTCAGTCACATGGGTGCTGAAGCATAGGCACAGGTCTAGCCGAACGCCTAGATACTTCACCATCTCTTTCCAGGCAATGGGCCTCCCTTCTAGGGAGAGGAGCTGGCATCGGGAAATGGACTTGCACATGAAACAGATTGCCTCCGATTTTTCCGTGTTGATCGTCACCCGCTACTTCCTTAGCCAGTCCGGAAACAAGTCTAACTGACTGCAGCTTTGTACTTGCAAATGGCGGGCACAGGGAGCTGAGACAAACTCGTTGGCGAAGAGGGACAACGTGACTGGGCAAAACTGGCAAATCATTCGTGTACACAAGGTACATAATGTGACTGAGTACAGAACCCTGAGGGACGCTGGCGGCTACAGGTCGAATTGTAGAACAGCACCCATCAACGCTCACCCTGAAGGTACGGTCGCTGAGATACAACTGGATGAAAAATACTATGGATGGAGGAATTGGAGAATGGGCGAGTTTGAAGAGAAGGCCTTTGTGCCAGACTTTATCGAAGGCCTTGCTCATGTCCAGCAAGGCAGTGGCTGTAGACTTTTTCCTGTCATTTTTGTTTGCCAGTTATGGCTGTGGAAAGATTTTCTTCAAATTTCTACTACAAATTAAATAATACAAAATTCTGAAACACCAACTTTTATAGTTTTAAGTGTAATTTGCCTTGAGTTAAAAAAGAAATGTGTCCCAACCCTTTATTTCCACTTTTATCCATTGATTTTTAAATTTAATCAACAAAAGACACAAAACACTGTTTTTATTTGGAGTGAAAGTAATTTTGTTAATTAGCAATAAACGTATACAATTTAATGTCAAACTCTAGACAATGAAATTAAAGTGACTCAAAACAAAAAGTTTTCTAAAAATAAACTCTTATTGAAAACAAAACAAATGAAAAAAGGAAGAAATTATTCTTATTCAATAGTGTATTGCCAACAATGTAATTATTATCTGTATATTACTGTTTTCAGTTATCTGTACTACATATATCATATGAAATTACATTTTTTTAAATTAATAATTTGCAACTGGAAATAATCTTTCAGCAATACGCAGTTGGAAACAAAAGATCTAAGTTTAATTTAAATCAAAGAAAAACTGTTCAACAATTACTTCATAATGTAATGGCCAATTAATTCATCATTACTTATGCTGAGTATGGTTGTGTCAATTTTTAACACAACTTTATTAACAATTTTAAGATATTCCAATTTTCCAAGAAAGGGTATCAAGATATTCTTTTCATTTATGGGTTTTGTAATTATAAGTTCCAGGTGCAACACATGCAAACAAATATTATTTAATACAAACAAAAAAATACCCAATCACAAAATGTTTTCCAAATTAATTTTTTTATCATTGATCAACTAACAGGTCACTTCCAACTGTTGCTTATTCTACTGAACACTCTACAGAATAGAAAATATTCTGTTACTGAACAAGAAAATATTATTCAAACGATAAAGCAGTCATTAACTTAGCACCACAAAGCTATCACTCTGGACAGGTATACCTCACAAAAGTATGGAGAAGACTAAACAATTTTAACTAAATACCACTATTATATTAACGACTCGGAACACAAAGTTTTTTATAAGTAAAAACATAAAGTTTTATCTTACAGCCTGAACCGGTTTTCGCCTTTAAAAGGCTTCTTCAAAGGCTGCCGCTGGTAGCGCTGTCCATCCTGTTGTGGGTGACGGAATCGAAACAAATGTGTGTGGGGTGAGATATGTTCGAATAATGCGTGCGATTTGAATTGTGTCTGTTCGTTTAGGATGTCGTTTTTATTTGTAACGGATATGACAGAACAATAGTCAGTAAACTCCTACACAAAACTAACAACAGACAAAGACAGAAAACAACAAATTCATAACACTAACATACATCAACAAACAAACCGAAAAAATAGCCCACAAATTCAAAAAAGCAGGATACAGAATCGCTTACAAAACTACTAACAAAACAGAACACACACTATCAAAACACACACAAAGCACAAAACAAATTCGATCTACCCGGTTTTTACAAGCTAAATTGCTCAAATTGCAACAAATTCTACACAGGCCAGACAGGACGTAGCTTCAAACAGAGATACATTGAACACACAAAGGCACTCCACTCCACTACACGATCCACCTTTGCAAACCACCTCATTGAAGCAAACCACACATATAAAAACATCGACAATAACATGAACATTCTACACGTACACACAAAAGGCTGAAAACTAGACACTCTAGAACAACTGGAAATATACAAACACACGAAAACAAATAAAAACGACATCCTAAACAAACAGACACAATTCAAATCGCACGCATTACACACATTATTCGAACATATCTCACCCCACACAGACAGCATCGATCTTTCGAAATTCGATTCCGTCGCCCACAACAGGACGGACAGCGCTACCAGCGGCAGCCTCTGAAGAAGCCTTTTAAAGGCGAAAACCGGTTCAGGCTGTAAGGTAAAACTTTATGTTTTTACTTATAAAAAACTTTGTGTTCCGAGTCGCTAATATAATAGTGGTATTTAGTTAAGTAACGGACACGTCATGGACAACGAAATCCAAGAGTTAACCAATTTTTATCCATTTCGTTTCCAAACTGTGTAATATCATCAATCAAGTAAATGTGAATTAAGATTAATTGATTGCAACCAGTCCCAGAAAATCTAAATACTGTAAATTCCGTGTTATTATTCATTGACAAATCTGTAGTTTTACATAGACACTTAGAATATGCATGTTAAAGAACAGTCTTAGATGAAATATGATAGACATAGTCATAGATGAATTGAAAATAGGCAGAAAATAACAAATTCAAACTTTCTAAAAACTAGTTTCCTGTAATATATGGCGTTGTATTATGGAGTACCAATTTATATGTTCAAATACTTAGAACCAAATATTTATTTGTCATGTTAACTTTACAAGACATGTACACAAAGATTTTTTAATATAATTCGTTCCTAATCTTGTTCAGTTTTACCTCTTGAAAAAATGTAACAGTTCTTTCAACATGACACTGAACTTAATCCTGACATATCCAAACAGCCTGAGCTCCGGAGCTCCTTTTTATTTGATTTCCTAGTTCCCTGATTTAAATCCCCCCCCGATTAACTATGTCCCTTGATTTAATTATGGAGTTAAGTCAAAGGAAAAATAAAAGCAAGAACAAAAGAATTTTAATATGTCTGAACTTCTTAAGAAGAATCATTATGCTTCCCTTGATTGTGTACATCATACTAGGTTCTGCATACAGGGTCAAGAACATTTTGACCAGTGTGTGTAAGGTATCCTGAATTCAATTATTTTAAATATTTTAGACATCCATAATTATGATAAATTTTCCCTTTTTATTCTGTTATGTTTTCAAAAAAATGGATTTCTGTAAATGTTCATTACTGTAGTTTTTATTGCCTTCGTTTCCCAGATATCAACTTCATAAAGTTTATTGCCAATTTAAGAAAGTTTATTTACTACAAACAAAAAAGAATGTTTCTGACAATTATTTATTTATTTTTAAAAATGTTGGATGGTAGTGGAGGTACAGCTTTGCGCATAAATTTCTTTTAATCTTCAAGTCAACATATATT
Organism: Magicicada septendecula; assembly: GCA_034769895.1. NCBI lineage: Eukaryota > Metazoa > Arthropoda > Insecta > Hemiptera > Cicadidae > Magicicada > Magicicada septendecula. Next base: position 152,135 of record JAWRYS010000209.1, on the reverse strand, counting down.
TTAAACAACAAAATTTGTGTCCTAAGGAGAGTAGTATCATATTTCCATTTTAGCAGAAATTAAAGTAAAATCTTTTAGTTACCATAACTAAAAAAAAAAAAGGTTTTTAAAGCAGTGTTATACGAAACAAGCTTTATTTCACAAAAATTATCAAAAACAAAACAAACCTGCTACCTTAGCTTAAACAAACACCCTTTTCAATATGGCTATTAAAAAACTATCATAAAAACATAATAAATAACTAATTATGAAGATTTTTTTTGTAAAGAGGCACTTAATATCAAATACAAAATTGTGTTTGTTGTTTGGTTGCTCATACAAAATATGTAGTTTTAAAAAGCAACTACAAAATCAACATGTTGGGTGGAGATCTTTAAGGCTAGACAGAATGTCAGTCACACATACTGACATATTAAAAATAAAAATCTTATTATTGCTATTTTAAAATTGAAAACAATAGTTTTTTTTAAATAAGAATATGAGAATAATTTGCAAATAAAGCAAATGAGAATACTGAATGTGTTTTTAGTTACTGCATACAAACTTCATGTGTGAATAAATATATTTTAGAAATATATGATTATGCTGTGTATTATGTAATATTTTACTTTCAAAAACTATAGTTTCAAAATTTGTTACAAAAAATCCATCCAAGTGATTTGAAAGTAAAAGAAAATTGCAGTTTTTTAACATGCTGCTACTACTGTAATGCAATACTGGAGTATTTTTTATTTTATTTTATGAACAAATACTACTAATAATAGTAATACTGTTCTTTGTGGTGTCAGTTCCAATAATATTACATAAAATATCCTTGCCATTTACTCTTTTTGCTTCCAATTTTTTGTACACATTCCAGAAGTGACGTGTGAAATCAGCCTCTGACAGAGGACGACCATTGATTCTAATTCTTTCACGAACAGCAACCAAATGTGGAGAGGAGAAGAATCCTGTTTTATAACCATGGCATCTTAGAATTGACTCACAATATGCTGATGTTGAACCTTTACCTTTAGTACCCGAGACATGGATCACTGATAACTTATCTTCAAGCTGTTGTACTGTGATCCCTGTTCTGAAATTGTTTACACAAAATATATTAAAAACAACTGCTTACACTAGTGATATATTAACATACAAAACAAAGGTGATCAAAAATATTTATTTAAATCTCAAACAAACTTAGTTGAGTTATAAGGAACTACGCCATTTTCCATATCAAACTCAATTTTCAGTCTACTCTCACTGTGCTCCCTATCATTTACCAAAATAATGGCAGGGAGCCATATGCTATTTTATCACACACACACACACACTCTCTCTCTCTCTCTCTCTCTCTCTCTCTCTCTCTCTCTCTCTCTCTCACTCACTCTCTCTCTCTCTCTCTCTCTCTCTCTCTCAGGCACAGATCAGGAGAAAAAGATAAGTAATTGCAATATGACAAGGCATTCCACTACAAAACACCTTAAAGTACAATGAACAAATTTTATTCATTATGGGCCAAAATAAAATTATATAGGATGAACATCCAAATGCTGTAAAAGCATATTGTTTTTAGGCTACTGACTTAGATTTCATGAAGGTATTAAGACACAACAATCAACTAAAGTGCATATTGCCTGTGAAAAGTGTAGTGTGTGTTAAGGAATAACATATCCATTCATGGACACTCTCTTTTTTGTTATATAATTTATATTTGTGCAGAATGGGTACAAGCAATATGAATAAGTGACTTACACTTAAATTAAACAAACCGTGCTAAATCCTAACAATAGACTGAAGTGGATTCAACTTAATGTATTTATTTAAAGCCACATGGTTTCGAATGTGATCGAAAAGTTTTTTTTCAGCATGTACTGAAATATGTGAAAATTGAGGTTTGAGATTAAAGCTCCAATTCTATATTCACCAATATCGTGGCAGTATTGCATATCCTAGAACGCAGTATGAGACCACTAGATATATGCACTGCTAATCTTGCTTGATTTCTGTAAGTGCAGTTCTGAACAGTCTTTAAACAGGAAGTTCACACAGGAAGGTGGACTCTGTCAATGTGTCAAGCAGGTGTATGACGTTATATAGGACTGGCAGAATTGTACAGTGGCATGCGGTGGGTAAAAATTTTGGTGAAGCTGACTTATATCCGATATCTTACTTCAGTTTCAAATATTTGGCGGAAGTCCAATTTATAATTAAAATTAACATATGGTGGCTTACCTAGTAATCTGTTTTCATGTTAGTAGGTGGCACATACAATTATGATTTAATTTTAGGTATAAGATCCCCTATTAAGTCTAATATCTTAATGTTTTACAGCATGATAAAATATTATGTTCAACGCAGGATACATATACCCCATGGCTCGACATCTCTAACACTATGTTACTAATGGTTTAAAAATCACTGGCACAATACAAGCTTTAAGCTGAGGTGGAGATTTTTTTTAAACACATGGGTCTATATTTATAAATACTATAACACATATGCAGTGGTAAAATGTCAATTTTTTACAAATGAACACACTAATACATTGTTAAAGCATACTATTAACTCTCCTGTGTGTGAACATGTTTTATTTAAATATACAAAGTTTAAACAGTTTTCAATATCGTATTAGAGTTTAAAACCTTTAAAATATCAGATGTTCTTTTCCCTTCTATATGAGTACATAGCAGGCATACTCAACTCCATAACAATGGTGACTGACAGAAAATGAGAGGGTGTGGGTCAACAAGTTTTAGAATGTCAGTAATAAGGGAATGAAACTATAAGATGGCAGCATCTGTCATTTTGTGTAACATTTTATTCTCCCCTTACATTCCAGTGTGCATTACATTTCAGCTCCCCCCTCATAGCTATGGAATGCAGCACCATCCTCACCCAACAACAGGGAAGTGGACAAATAATCAAATTTCATTAATATTATATAAAAGAACATTTTGGAGAAAGGGTATCCTGGGTTAAGAAGGGTAAAATGCCCTTAATCATGGATTCTGAAATAAACTATATAATATTGTTTCTTGAGCCTAAATAAATGTAACCCACGGCCCATACATCGGATTCTTCTCCCTCCCCCACCGAGGGTATAAAAAACCCATTTTTTCATGCTTTATTTTTTCTACCATTTTAATCCATGGAAATTTTTTTTTAAAATCATGTATATACTTGATCAGGATACCTTTTATATAAATTTTTTTAAAGGTCCGTGGCCCTTATCTAGGCCCTTAAAAAAATTCAAGAATCTTTAAAATGAAAAAATATCTGAAAATAGCCCGTGTAACAAAGGTTTCTGCGATTTTGTGAAACTTTCAGTATATTAACTCCTTGAATTTTTTTTTTTTTTAGAATTTTTGGAATGGTGGTTCCTGGTCAAAAACACGATTCTTTATATTTGCTGCTATTTTTACTCACTTTTTGCAAATTTTTAACGATTACCTTGAACACAATTCCTTTTTTTATTTATTAAATATTGGTTAAAAGTTACCTAATAGACTCATAAAATATCAATATTTTAGTTGAAAAACAACATGAGTTAAGAAAAAAACTTCCATAAATAATCATAATTTTTAAAATGTCTTTTAGCCCAGTCATATTAGATTACGAGCTCATATTAAATTGAAGAAGGATGATGCTTTTTTAATCAAATACTAACATATAGAACACTATTTTCAGAAACTCTTCACCCCCTCAGCACAGTATCAAACTACCCCAAAACAACCCCTAAAGTTGGAAAAATTGGTTTCTTAGTTATAACTTTCAAATGGCTCATTTACTGTGAAAGTAAAAAATATGAGCATAAAGTAGAGAAAATTTTAGGTAAAAAATGTCCTTATAGTTTTTCCAAAATTGAAAAGTTTTCGCAAAAAAAGTTATTGAAGCACAAGTAAATTTTTTTGCTCAGAGAGTGAGGGCGAAGCTAGATCACACAAATTTTAAGATTACCTTAACACAAACCCTATTTTTATCGAACATCAGTTAAAAAGTTACTTAACAGTGTCATAAATTATAAACATTTTAGTTGAAAAACAAAATAAGTTAAACAAATTGATTTTTACTTGCTTTTCTTTAACTCACAATCTTGTTTGTGTTGGAATCTTGCATCCTTCATTTAACACACTTCCTGACATAACCTATTGATGAAATTTTGCACAGTTACTAATGTCGGATGACAATACAATAGTCCACCGTAATTTTGCAAATATCCCCTCGTAGGGGGTACATTAAGGGTGGAAATTAATGGTGAGGGGGTGAAAATTGAAAAATCAGCAAAACAGCTATGCGGGGTTTTTTGGGGTCGCAGATGACAAATCCGATAGCCGTTCTGCGAACATCCCACGAAAGGGGTGGAAATTGGGGGTGCAAAGGTATAAAATTAAAATAATAAATAAAAAAAAAAATTGACAAAAAATTGGTACAGGAGTTTACTAATTAAACTTATGCAATGTATGATAATATAATAATAATAATAATATAATAATGTATGATAATAATATAATATAATATTGCATAAGTTTACTAATTAAAATTTTTTTTAATATTTAACTTGTTTGCCATCAACATGTCAACAAACTATACTTTGTGCAAAATTTCTAATTAGTGAATGACTTCTAAAGCCTTACCATAATCCATATGTTTCTCCCATCTAGTAAGGGGATAGTAAGAGTACCCGAACAAGACCCAATACCCAAATACAATTTTAAATGCTTTTATTTGCTATAAATATATATATATAAAAAATGAATTTATTCTATTTCGTTTACAACTAACTTTTCTATGATATAATGGCCTCATCCAAGTGTATAATTTTTAAATATAACCATCATGGCATAATTTTTAAAAGTGTTTGGGTACTGGGACAAATGAGTTTACTAACTTTTTCAATAAATTTTACAAAATGATTAACAAAAACATAGATTTCTTGTTTACTTTGTGAAAGCAATATTCTTTCCTGAATAAAAGAAAGAAATATTTTCTAAGTAAAACAAATTCATCAAATCCGTCATACTTTACAACTTTTCCCGTGCATTTGGGTACTGGTACCTTCCCTTTATCATTTAAAATTCTATTCATAATTACTCAAACTTTTAATATTTTAGTTGAAAATCCGCTTATGGCCTAAAACATTGGCTTCTGGAGGTTAAAGTAGCAATAAACTGCTTATTATTTTATATTCTCCAATAATACAGTACTCGACAAAAAAATTTTAAGTCTGCCAAATTTCGTCGTGATAAGTGTTAAGCGGAATGAAGATGGAAAAAATTAAGTTTTTATAAAAACACAAATGCATTTACTTTAATAATTCTAAAATTCAAATTACATAACAATTCTGGAATATACAGATAAGCTCATCTTTATAAATGAAATAAGATAACAATTATAGTTTTTATATAAGATATATAGGCTATGTTTCTGCTGTTTGAAATACTAACATAAGAACTAAATCTTCTTTGTTCTTAATCTTCATCGCTGTCTTCATCAATGACTGGACAAATGTGTTCAATTTCAAACATATAACTGTGCACCCATGTTACCTTAAGCCACCACGTGGTCCGACTCTACACCGGCCAACAGCAGCTGTACAGTTTTCAAAGGTATATTTCAACAAAACCAGCTTCTCAGGTACAAAATCCTTATGGTAGATTCATATCGTAGGTATTGAGTACCTTATTACTAAAGTATCAAATCTTGAAATTTAAAATACAAGACGTATGAAACAATAATGTGAAGAAAGCGCGTTTTTTGCAGTTACTTGTTTTATAATTTTTTTTAAACAAAAAATTTAATGAAAATAATAATTGCATATATCGTAATACTTTAAGCTTTAAAATACATGCCTTTTTTTCTTAAAATTTAATTAGGATTAAGTCTCATTGTTCTATATTATTTTTCAGTTTGAATTTTTCACAACTTTTAAGAAAATAAGGATTTTTACAGTCTTGATTTTTTAAACAATTAAACATATCGAATTTTCATTTTTGCAATCTCATGTGTATAGTATCAGTAACTTAAAACCACTTTATCTTGTGAACAAAACTATTAAATTTTGAAATATTACTACTTCAAGGATAAAATGACTTTTCAAAGTTATTATGTATATATAATACATACTATTTCAATGAAAAAGTAACTTATTTAAATAAAGAACTACATAGGTTCATAGCTGCATTTAATCTCTAAATAATGGCTTTTACTTTTTTTCACTTCAACAATTAGTTTTAAAACTACAAGTGAATAACTGGTTTCATGCTGAAATTTGTGCGATCTAGCTTCGCCATCGCTCTATGAGCGAAAAATTTACTTACGGTTCAATATTTTTTTTTGCAAAAATTTTTCAATTTTGGAAAAGCTATAAGGACATTTTTTACCTGAAATTTTCTTTACTTTACGCTCATATTTTTTACTTTCACAATAAATGAACCATTTAAAAGTTATAATAAAAAAAAAAATTTTCCAACTTTAGGGGGTCGTTTTGGGGTAGTTTGATACTGTGCTGAGGGGGTGAAGAGTTTCTGAAAATAATGTTCTATATGTTGGTATTTGATTAAAAAAGCATCATCCTTCTCCAATTTAATGTAAGCTCATAATCTAATTATGACTAGGCTAAAAGACATTTTAAAAATTATGATTATTTATGGAAGTTTTTTCTTAACTTATGTTGTTTTCAACTAAAATACTGAAGTTGACAATTTTTTCAACAGAGACATTTATGACTCTGTTAGGTAACTTTTAACCGATATTTAATAAAAAAGGGATAGTGTGCAAGGTAATTGTAAAAATTTCTAAAAAGTGGGTAAGAATAGCAGAAAATCTGAAAAATCATGTTTTTGACCAGGGACCACCATTCCAAAAATTCTGAAAAAATTTAAGGAGTTAATATACTGAAAGTTTCACAAAACTGCAGAAAGAAAACCTTTGTTACATGGGCTATTTTCAGAGATTTTTCATTTTAAAGATTCTTGAATTTTTTTAATGGCCTAAATACGGGCCACAGACCTTCCAAAAAATGTATATAAAAGGTATCATAATCAAGTATATACGTGATTATTTTCAAAATTTTCATGGACTAAAACAGGAGATGAAAAAATGGGTTTTTTATACCCTAGGTGGGGGAGGGGGAAGAATCCGAGGTATGGACCATGGGTTACCTTTTTTTTTTAGGTTCAAGAAACAATATTATTTAGTTTATTTCAGAATCCGTGATTAAGGGCATTTGACCCCTCTTACCCCAGGATACCCTTTAATGACAATTTATATTAATTATCTGTGAAGATTCAATATTCGTGAACATTATTCAAAGACTATAATTTTAATATAACTTATACTATAAATGAATCGGTGATTTTAGACAGGGCATGAGTGAGTCACCAAAACTAAATTTTTCAGGAACACTAAAAACATTCTATAAACTTTTATACTGTGTTGAAAATGTGTTATAATTTTTTAATGATAAAAAATGTATGTTCATTAATGAGGTTTTACTATTAAATGTTGCATTACTTGCTTTTATATCAAAAAATAAAAATAAACCAAAATTGTGACTTATGCCCTTTGTGCAATCAACTGTTTTCTCTCATGGCTTTTACTAAAAAAAAAAATCAAAATATGTTTTATAATAAATTTCTTTATTTACATGTTTTAAATACAGTGGAACCCCGCTAGTCCGAAAACCTGCTTAATCCGAACCGGTAGTTTGAAAAAAGTGTCTAAAAATTGGACAAAGAAATAAAAAAATATGATAAAATAACTGGAACATCAATATAATTTGTACATAAAAAGCTTAGATAAATACATACTAATGCATTTTTAGTGAAATTTTTATTAAAACTAAGTACTTTAGATTATTTTAAAAGGGAAAATAAAGTTTTGAATTACGTTATCAAAAAATTAGTGTCTGTAAAATGAATGGAAAAACATATTGGTACTTACAGTTTAGTGCCAGTAAAAGTATATAAAACACAAAAACTACAATAAATACACACTACATAACTAGACACTACTTAAGGTGTTGCACAAAATCAGTCATTTTTCTCTGATGCAAAGCTGTAAATGCAGCAGATGCCGCGATGTTCCGCCAGCGCCTCAAAAATAAGACGTCTGCCGGTGTAGCATTGACATACTGCTCTACATAGGCTAACGATAGTTCAAAAGCTCTTGCTGCTTCGGCGTGTAAGATCTGTGGCACAGGATCATCTGCTTCTTCATTTTCATCGGAATCGTAAGTAATCTTATTGTGTCATACTCGGCGCCCGCCCGTCACTGTCCCTGCACTGTCTCTATAGTTGTTCAGTGTCGTTCACTGAAGCGTGTCATGTATTGTATCGGAAAATTAACAGTAGCCAATGGAATATTTAACTGGTATTCACTGTATTTTTATAGTATAAAAGAGAGATTGCAAGATCAAAAATTAGTACAGTACTTTGATTGTAGGCATGAATGTGGTACTGTTTATACACGTTATACAATTTATATTTATAATATGCAGTACTGTATAACCTATAACCCGGTTAATCCGAATTTATGCCAATCCGAACACGACTTGGTCCCAATTAGTTCGGACCAGCGGGGTTCCACTGTACTACTAAAAGCACTGATAACAATAGACTAACTCAAATCAAGAAAAATATTAATTTTTATCATCCATTATATCACTAGAAACATTCTTTTGTCCCTACGACCATCTTGGTGACCATACGATCAATTCAGTGTAAAAGTCCATATATTCAGATTCAACGTATTGCATGGTCTTCTTAATGTATTTCACTTTGCCTTTTGAAAGAGGGATCATTCCCTCATATTTTAATGCAGGAGTTGGTAGATCTGCTGCCCAATGGTCTCCTGGCAGAACAAAAGTATGTTCCGATACACCATCAATAAATGGATGTCCCGTAACTGCTCCTAAATGTTCACTGGAATATGTAAATATAATGTATGCTGAGGTCTAAAAAGTCACTTCCTCACTGTGTAGAACTTTATTTGCAAGCCTTTCATTTAAAGATTGTTTTTTTTAAGAGTGAAGGCCACCGGCCACTAAAGTTTAAAATGCCTTTGGTTTTAACAAATTTCATGGTAAATCTTGGACTAACTTCAGTCATAAGTGTGAAATTTGACTAGGAACATACAATCTATCATATTTCTTTACTTTTTTCTTCAGAAACGCAAAATCTGTCTCATGGTAAAAATGAGTGACTGGGTAGAATCATGGCCTTTCTATACTAACAAATGTCACAAGTGACTACAACACTGCCAAGCTTACGTGCATGAGACTCATGCCTTTTCTAACCCAAATGTTGTATCAGACCCTTAATATAAGAAAACACTGTTAACCCTATTTCATACAAGTTGTGACTCATACCCTTTGTGAAATCACCAATACAGTAGAAGCCCGATATAGCGCGGTCTGATATACCACGGATTCGGATATAATGCGGTGAAGAGTATGTCGCCCATTATTAGCGAAAATTCATACTTGTAGAGAGTGAGTAAATTATGAATTGTTTATCGTGACTTCCGTAGCCACATTGAAATGCGTTGCGTTTATTGTAAACAAAGGCTTGTTGTTGGAAACGGCGTTGTAAACAACAGCCAGAATTGCCAGTTCAAGTGTACCTGTAGACATAAACAATTGCCCCGTATTTACAGTCTCTACGTTTCTAAGAATTCATGCCAAGGCAAGCAGCCAACTAAATCCCTTCTCTCCCTCATACTCTTATATTACAGTATAAGATCATACGCTGATATTATCTTATCAAAGTGTATAGTCTTTGTCATAAATTCGCATAGTGTAGAGTTTTGTGATGTCGCAGAAAAGAAAAGCATATTCTGTGAGTGATAAACTCAAAATAATTGATCGTGTGAAGAACGGAGAGTCAAAGGCAAGTTTATCACGTGAGTGTGGCATCCCAGAAGGAACAATTAGAGGGTGGATGAAGGAAGAAGATAAACTTAAACGTTTTGTGAACACAGTTGAAAGTGAAGTGGGGTTGCAAAGAAAAAAGACTAAAGTAGGTAAGGATAGTGAACTAGATGAGTGTCTGTACAGGTGGTTTTTAATAAAACGAAGTGAAGGTGTGCCACTGTCAGGACCAGTTATTAGAGCTCAAGCTGTGAAATTCCATAGTGATTTACATGGCAACAGTGACTTTAATGCACCTGATGGGTGGTTTTCGCGATGGAAATCTCGTCATGGTATAAGCCAGATAAGCATTGAAGGGGAAGCACGATCATGTGACAGTGAAGCTGCAGCACTTTTTCCTCAGGCATTAAACAAAGTAACTGTGATGAAACTGCTCTGTATTTTCGAATGCTTCCTACCAGAACTCTGGATGTGAATAATTCAATAAATAAATCTGGATTAAAAATAAATAAGGATAGAGTTACCCTCCTTTTTGCCACAAATAAATCAGGCAGCCACAAAGTTAAACCTCTCTGTATAGGGAAAAGCCGAAATCCTAGATGCTTTCAACATGTTAACATGACGTCATTACCCATCACATATCGTAATACAAAAAATGCTTGGACGACAAGTGATATTTTCGGTAAATGGTTCCATGAAGAATTTGTTCCATCTGTGAGAAGCCACCTGCGGTCACTCAACCTCGAAGAAAAAGCTGTACTGACCCTTGACCACTGTCCAGCACATCCACCTGCTGATATGCTACAGTCAAGAGATGGGAAAATCGGAGTCATGTTCTTGCCGAAAAACACTACAGCACTGATCCAGCCATTAGATCAAGGCATCATAAAAGCATTTAAAGTGCATTACCGCCGTGAACTTCTGAGTGCTATAGTGAATTCTGATGAGGAAATGGAAATTTACCTTAAGTCAATAAACCTGAAAACAGTTGCGTATTCAATAGGTCTTGCATGGGAAAGTATTAGTACGGCTACAATTCAGAATTGCTGGAAGAAATGTTCCTTTGAACAAAACATCGCCGATGGAAATTGCTCTGTTGCCGGATTCACTAATAGTGATGTACAGTCTGCGAGTAGTGCTCTGCATTGCAACTTCACTCTAGATGACTTGAATGACTGGTCAGAAGTTGACAACGGTGAGCCTGTTACAGAATGTATAGGAGATAAAGATATCATCGATGCAGTCCGAAATGCAAATTGCGAAGAAAAAGAAGACGATGACGATGATGGAAATGAAAATGGGGTGGAAGTGAAAGAAGTTATTCCAAATGTTAGTGAAGTGATAATACACATAAACAAAGTAATTTCGTGGATGGAGAGGCAAAGTGAATCTAATAATGTTCATCAGCTGCACCTCGCGTTTATAAAACAATACGCGGAAAAGAAACGCTGTGCATTATCCCGTCAACAACAATTACGGACTTTTTTAAGACCAACAATTAGGCCTACAGTAGGTCGAGTGAGCAATGTATAAATAGTGTATTTTATATTCCATTGGATTAAAATAGATTAAAATATTGGATTAAAATACAGTTTTCTTATTTTTTATTTCTACATTTGGTGACGTAATTTACGTACAGTATATAGTAGTGCATTATGCTGTAGCCTTTTTCCTGGTCCTCCCTCCCTATCATTTGTCATGTACAGGTCACCTTCCGATATACCGCGGTTACGCCTATAATGCGGGGGAAAGTATGTCACCCGACAACCGCGCTATATCGGGCTTCTACTGTACAAATATAAGGTTGGTAAAAATCATTTTATCAATTTAATTTCTTGATTATATTTGAAAAGAAGGTTCAACCAGTTAAGATTCAATTAAATTATGTCAAAGAAATCAAAACATTGTACTTTCTATATATTTAAAAAGCTATACCTATTTTTTAATTTAACTGAAAATCTCACAGGAACTTAATTCACTTAAACACAAATAAATAATCAAATTAGTAATGTATAACTTACTGTCTGTGACTTATAGCAAGATGTATTTTCACTTAAAATTTACATGTTTCGGGACCTTGTCCCATCATCAGAATTTTAAAATTGTTATCTTATCCCATCGTGCGATGGCATAATTGTCGAATATTTCAAAAATATTAAAACACATTTAAACAAAACAAAATAAGAATACACATATACGTATAAACAGCGCGCACAGCGGTTTCGAGGTGTACACCATACGGCGACAGACCGCGCACTGGTTCATATCTACCTCATATCATAGCAGATGCCGCAAACCAGTATCATACAGGATGTTTGATTTAAAATGCAGCTGATCATTCAAAACATGTGGCTTGGTATCGGCATTATTGTATGCTTTATATATTTCGAATTCTTTAAGGGCGTTCATATAACGCCCTTTATTGCAAATGTGAAGGGGTTTTAGGTTAGTATTAAAGCCAGTATAGTTGTGATTCTCCGTGATAAGATGCTTAGCAAATTTTGATCTGATGTTTTCTAATGTGTGAAAGTTTGTAGGTGGCTTGTGTTCAGCGAATCTTTTAGAAAATTTTGGCCCGTTTGGCCCACATACAAGGCATCACAATCATCACATACCAATTTATAAATCCCTGTTTTAGTTTCAAGGGCTGTTGGTTCACGAACATAAAGATTATTTAAAATGTTGTTTGTAGTTTTATACGTGATAATAATATTATTAGTCTTATTTAAAATTGAAGTTAGAATTCTAGGCATAAAGGCCGTGTATGGCGTTGAGATGTATTTATAAGTATTGTCCACAGGTGCCCTATGTATGTCCGTGTTTTTTCGTTTCTTATGTCTTTTGAGGATACTATTTATTATTGTTTCTTTGTAACCACTTGTGATTGCAATGTGTTTAATGGTATTCAGTTCATCATAGTAGTCCTCATTACTGAGGGGCAAACAGAATCATATGATAATTTGCATACAGACCTAAATTGTAGAGATCTCAAGATCTATGGTTTTTGGTGAAGATCGGTTAAGGGAAAGGGGTAGTTTACCTGCAACATTTTATATTTTAACAAGGGTATTTTCTATGGCAAACGATAAAAGCCGCAAATTCAAACAGAATCAACTACTCTTTTGCATACAGCTCTGAATTATAGAGTTCTCAAGACCTATTGGTTTTGGTGAAGATCGGTTAAGGGAAAGGGGTAGTTTACCGGCAACATTTTATATTTTAACAAGGGTATTTTCTATACAAACGATAAAGGCCACAAATGTAAACAGAATCAAATAATGTTTTGCATACAGCCCTGAATTGTAGAGTTCTCAGGACCTATTGTTTTTGGTGAAGATCGGTTAAGGGAAAGGGGTAGTTTACCTGCAACGTTTTATGTTTTAAAAGGGTATTTTCTATGGCAAACGATAACAGACGCAAATTCAAACAGAATCAAACAATTTTTTGCATACAGCCCTGATTTGTAGAGTACTCAAGACCTATTGTTTTTGGTGAAGATCGGTTAATGGAAAGGGGTAGTTTACCTGCAACGTTTTATGTTTTAAAAGGGTATTTTCTATGGCCAACGATAAGAGTCGCAAATTCAAACAAAATCAAATTTTTGCATAAAGCTCTGATTTGTAGAGTACTCAAGATCTGTTGTTTTTCGTGAAGATCGGTTAACGGAAAGGGGTAGTTTACCTGCAACGTTTTTCTTATCAAGGGTAATTTTTTTCTATGGCAAACGATAGCCGCAAATTCAAACAGAATCAAATAATTTTTTGCATACAGCCCTAAATTGTAGAGGACTGAAGGTCTGTTGATTTTGGTGAAGATCGGTTTAGAGAAAGGGGTAGTTTACCTGCAACATTTTATGTTTTAACAAGGGTAATTTTTTCTATGACGAACGATAACTGCCGCAAATTGAAACAGAATCAAATATTTTTTTGCATGCATCCCTGCATTGTAGAGGACTGAAGGTCTGTTGATTTTAGTGAAGATCGGTTTAGAGAAAGGGGTAGTTTACCTGCAACATGTTATGTTTTAACAAGGGTAATTTTTTTCTATGACGAACGATAACTGCCGCAAATTGAAACAGAATCAAATATTTTTTTGCATGCATCCCTGCATTGTAGAGGACTGAAGGTTTATTGATTTAGGTGAAGATCGGTTTAAAGAACCGGGTAGTTTACCTGCAACGTTTTATGTTTTAACAAGAGTAAAGTACTTAATTTTGATAAATAAAGTATCTTGATAAGAAGCTCATAATAATCCACTGTAGAAACGTAGATGAAATATCTATAAATGAAGAGGTTAGGTGAACGGGGTGGAGGTAATTTTCTATAAATGAAAATTATAGTTGAAGGTGGAGGGGAGAATTTTGTATGTGTACTACGTTATCAGCAACAAAGAAGTAGTTCTTTGTTAAAATTCCTTCCCGGGATGTTTAGCCATAGTCCAATGTTTTCTGCAAAACCAGACTTTTCGGCAGTGCCATCGACTTCCATCTAAGTGAAAATCGAGTGCGAAAACGTGAGGTGGTATACGTTAGTGACCACAGTATTGTGGTTTAAGGCTGAAGCAATAAGTAGAAAGAAGTAGTTTCTATGGAAATATTTCATTTCGAATATGATTTTAAATATAAATCTTAGAACATGGAAGTCCTGTATGGTTCTCCATACCGATATTTTCTATAAATAACGAACGACAACTGCCATAAATTCAAACATAATCAAATAAGTTTTTGCATACATCCTTAAATTGTAGAGAACTGTTGATTTTAGTGAAGATCGGTTAAGGGAAAGGGTAGTTTACCTGCAACATTTTATGTTGTAACAAGAAAAATATTTTCATGACATACGATAACTGCCGTAAATTCAAACAGAATCAATTACTTTTTTACATATGTGCCTGAGTTGTAGAAGACTCAAGACCTTTTGACTTTTGTGCAGATCGGTTACGGGCAGTGGCGTCACCCTAAAAATTTAACAACCGGTTCTGTAGACCGAGTTGGATGTGAATTGTATTATGGGGAAGGGAAAGAAAGATGTAATAGGAAATACACAGAAAGAAAATATGATATATTCTTACTTAAGCTACATTAAATTTGTTTTATATTCTGAAACAAAAAACAATTTCTAATCTTCAGTTTATAGCCTAAATGTCTGTAGGTTGATGTTACAGAAGGCTCCAAATGGTACTTTGGTTTTTCAAAAAATCTTGCTTCACTTTCCTTCTCACTCTCGTATCGGTTGCCGTGTGGTGCCCCTGTCGTAGCCAAAATTTCACAAACGGGGTTGGATCCCAGTCTGATATAGGTTTCCCTATAAGCTTTATGGTCATCAAGTGGGAGATGTTGCTGACAAGAAGAGAATTCCTCTGATCAGTAGCTATTATATTCATCAAACTGAAAGCGCGCTCTGCTTCTGCTGAGCTTACAGCAATCACCTTCATGATTTTCTTAGCTTGTAATATGCTTCCAGGTTGTGTTTTGTTAGGCATGTCTCTGTCATCAATTAGGTCTCTAAAATCATTTACCGGAATGTCAAACTTTATAGATTGCTCAATTTATATAGCTTTTTTTCTCCGTCATACCAGGGAGAAAGTGTGACTTCACTTGGCCAGGTGGTAGGCTAGAGTCCAGTAGGGTAAATAGAGACAACATATTTTTATATGTCTCATTTTCTTCACTCCCTAATCTGTTTGTCATGTTATCTATGACACTTTGTATCAATTGATTTCTTGGTAAACCATATCAGCAAATTAGAAACAGCCCCGTCATCAGATGGTAGCGATAGCGAAGTCTCTGAATCTTCAGTGCTGTCATCACAAACACAAACAAGTTTAGGCTGTTTTTGGCTGGAACAAACAGGCCTAGTGAAAAAACTATTCAGGCTTGACTGTCGTTTCATAATAAAATGTTGACTGAATGTTTTAAAAGACTCGAGTTATAAACAAACACAGAATTCAGAACTACACTAGTCAGTACAGTACACGGTGTACACCACAAAAAAAAAAAAAAAAAAAAAAAAAAAATTCAAACACAACCTAAAAACTTCCAAACATGGCGTGAAGGTCACTGGCACTGGCACGTAACGGCAAGTGTCTCGAAAGTTGCGAAGATCGATATTGTCGCAGAACGACGGAACACCACAACATCGTAACTGTTCAGCGCCGAAATCATATGTTGTCGAAATCATCGGCCATTTTCCGTGATTCAGCGGTTCACTACTAAAACTCTAATTACAGTTCGTAACAAGTAACAACCGGTTCACCGAACTATCCTAAATTTAACAACCGGTTCGGCTGAACCAGTGCGAACCGGCTGGATGACACCACTGGTTATGGGGAAAGGGTAGTTTACCTGAAACATTTTTTGTTGTAACAAGAGTAAAGTATTTAATTTTGATAAATAAAGTATCCTGATAAGATCTTAATAATCCACTGTATAAACGTAGATAAAGAGGCTAGTTGAACGGGGTGGGGGTAATTTTTTTATAAATGAAACTTATAGTTGAAGGGGGAGGGGATAATTTCTATATGTGTACTACGTTATCGGCAACAAAGTAGTAGTTTGTTGTTAAAATTCCTTCCCGGGCTGTTTGGCCATAGTCCAATGTTTTCTGCAAAACCAGACGTTTCAGCAGTGCCGTCGACTGCCATCGTCAGTGAAAATCGAGTGCGATAACGTGTGGTGGTATACGTTAGTGACCACAGTACTGTGGTTAAGGCTGAAGCAATAAGTGGAAAGAAGTAGTTTCTATGGAAACATTTCATTTTGTAAATGATTTTAAATATAAATCTTAGAACATGGAAGTCATGTATGGTTCTCCATACCGATATTTTACTTTATTATTTATTTGTTTTACAATCCTGTTTCTTCATAAATTTTAATTTAATAAACTGCGGGCAAACAAATGAATTTTAAAAATTATTTTTATTTATGAAGTAAAAAAATAATGAAGGAGTGACAAAACCAACAGTTTTATTTTTTTTTATTTTAGAGTATATATTGTAGAACAAAAATCTAAAAAATTTTTTTTTACTATCCTTGTCCCTTTTGAAAATATTCCACTTAGCGTGGAACTCCGTATTTCATTTAAAAATTTTCTAAGTAACATTTTAGGATTTTTTCCTGACCTTGCTGATTTTTTAGGTAGTTGCTGGTGTAATTTATTTTTTCTGGATTCCTTACATATTAAAATATACTCATAAAAATGTTCATCAACATTGGTTGGTAAACAAGGAAGATATAATTTATTTTCCATCAGAAAACAAATTTAGCTTCCTCCATCCGATCTATAAAACTGCAAAATTCCAAAATCTTTAACAGGCTGTGTAAAACCTAAACCGTTTGAGATACAGCAATAAATTTTGCTATGGTTACTCATGTCCATGAAAGGAACAAACATGCCAAGTTTCATCAAAATTTGAGATCATGGGTGTGAAATCTTTTTTTTTTTTTTTTTTGCCATGAAATGACCCTATTATACTTTGAATTAGATCTGTCTGGATTAGTTTTATAACAGGCAACTTACTATTATCAAAAACTTTGTGTAGTAGTACTTAACAATTAACATTGATTGTTTACACTGTACTTATTGAACATTAAGTAAAAGTAATACAATGACAAAAACAAAGACTACACTTGAATTGTTAGCCCACAGAATTACAATAACTGTACCAGCTATGACTGAAAATATTGTAGTAATAAACTGTGTTAATGACACATAGATTTCTACTAAATACTGATTTCCAGATTTCTAAGTAAATACTGCTTCCTTCATGCATAAAATGTTTTGGATAATTCTTTTTGAATCAATCTTTTATTTATTCACACAGTATAGGCTGTCCCTTATGAACCACTTTTTAACACTTAAGTTTCGACATTAAACAACAATGATGCCGAAATGTCATATAACATAGTTATTATCTCCACTAATTCACAAATGTGAAAATATATAACGTATTCAAGATGTAACATATATATAGCATATAAATATAATGTAATTCATTTCTCATTTCATTGAACACAAGAAGTTGTAAACATTAATACTTAGACAGCCCCAATTTAACCAACACCACCGTTTCTTTTTTACTTTATATTAACCATTACGATATTACATTGCAAATTCCATAAAAGAAAAGTGTATACTATACCTTGTTAAATATTTAACAGTTTGTTCTACATTTACTTCCTGTGGTCTATTTGCTTGAATTCTGCTCTTAGCTTCTTGCAGTGCACGAGCATTTGTCTGAAGAGAATTTAATGCACCAACAGCATCCTAAAAGCACAAGGGCTTACAATTTGTTAATTACTTTATTGTTTTTCAAAAAATGAAACTTTTTCTTGTGAACTTACTGTTTATTCTCTTCTCGTCGAACGCGTTTCGGCGTACGTATTCGCCTTCTTCAGCTTAGAGACAGACTGCCATCATTTAGTAACGGTTGTTGTGTGGAAGTAATACATTACTTACGCAAAGGTCGAAAACTCAACACAACTGAACAATACAAAATATATAAACACCACACAACACAACCAAACAACATACTTAACGATCAATTACAATATAAATCACATACACTTTTTGACACAATTATACAAAAAACAAAGGTTAATATTTACCTGTGCTCCACCATACAATCTTGAAGTGAAATATTTTTTTTTTTATTCTTCTATGTTATATAAACACGCGAAAATTAATTTTAAACGGGGGTCGAAGCTATTTACGAAGAAAAAAAATAAAATAAATACTCCCATAAGGATGCATGCAAAAGTGAATGATCGCCATATTGACTGTGTAGACGGTGAGCCGAATTTGACTGGAAATCATGTTGATGCGTTTCCAAAACAAAATTTACATGATTCTTACATGTTCAAAATTGCGTTGAGCCCAAACGGCGGTTTAAAGCTTTGCGTTGAGCCCACCGCGAGTTTATTATTAGTAACCTCGGAGGCGCCGTAGACTAAAGCATGTGCGGTGAGCCGGCTACCCAAAATCACTCTCAGCGGTGGATACTGTAGGAAACTGATGAGTCGGCCACCCACGAGTCTGAAATGTAATGCTTTGCGTTGTAGGCAATTGAATTACGTTAAGGCAAAATGTAGTGGTGATCCCACTAACTACTCAGTTAATATGGCGTATGGTGTAGCACAGGTAAATATTTACCAAAACAAACATTAAGTTGAATCCCCGCGCCAATTCCCTTCCACCACGCACCCCCCCACACCTTCCACACAACAACCGTTACTAAATGATGGCAGTCTGTCTCTAAGCTGAAGAAGGCGAATACGTACGCCGAAACGCGTTCGACGAGAAGAGAATAAACAGTAAGTTCACAAGAAAAAGTTTCATTTTTAGATAAGTGTTAGTGCTGTGAAAGAAGTGATGAATAATCAAGACAACTACTTTATTGTGTATACTTTTACTTTCATATTCAATATGTCACTTATTGCAAAAACGCTCTTTTAAGTTTAATAATTATAATATTCGGTACTTAAATTAACAGTAAATTCGCTATCAATTTATTGCTCTGAATTATATATAATTTTTATTCTAATACTACAAATATGTGAAATTCATAGACCAATTAAATCGCTGTGCAAATAAAAACTTAATGATACTAGAAGAAAATTTTAATTTTATTTATACATACATGTGTAAACGAAAGCTACCAGCGCGTTACCTATAACCTTAGAGTATAAACATGCGCTCATAACCAAAACAAGTTTGAATAAAATTACACTAACCGTTACCTTGTAATCATAATTAATATCTCTGCTTAACGATCTCTTTAAAAACTTTTTAAACGAATTCTGGGACAGTGTTTCTGTGACCATTTTTGTTATTATCCTCATTTACTTGCCTCAACACTTCAATATTCAATACCTACCCCAAACAAAGCATCAACTTTCGTATCGTATATCTTCGTTGGGCGCTAATGTTTTTGTAACGAGTTACGAAATAATAAACAATGGTAGCAGCAGCTGCGTAATTACGAAAGAAAAAAGTACCCAATTATGTATTCATAATATACCTATATTACACAAATTTATGATTCCTGATTACATAAGAATTGCTAATTTACTATATACTTATACGATAACATAATAACTGTTATCGTATAAGTAACTGAAGGAGTTATTATAACTGAAATATATTTTACACCATCAAACATACGATAATATTCAAAATTACAAAAACCACGAAAGTAATATAAATGAAACATCTATTGAAATATTTATCGCTTTAAGATAACATCAAGCTTGATAGACCGTGATGTACCGGATGTTACCGGATTGTAAAAAAATGCTGTTAATTTAACTGATACTTGAAATCCAATTGAGACATATTTTGTTTGGTTAGTTGGACAGTCTGACACGAACTAACTACGCGTCGCCCATTTCCTTTTCCTCGGTCATTACTCTAGCAATGGGACATCGTATAAATGCGAAGGTAAATATAATGTAGAGTTCTGTTTTTCACTTTATTGAATTTTCTTTGTGTTTATACATTTATTATTTGCCAGTCAAGTCGGATAGAAATTCGGTAGTTACAGTGTAATACATGCAGGAATATATTTCATTGGAAGAATGAAGTTTGTGTCCTTTTTAAATGTTGGGCATGATATAAGTAGGGACTTTTTATATACTTTGATGCGAGTTTTTTTTATAAAATGTTAATAACTGCAAACTGTTTCTTCCCAGACAGTAGAAGTTTTGTAGTATTGAAATTGTTCATTAATTTTTACTTAACCTATAAAGTAACTTGCACGGATAATGGTTAGCTCCTGGTAACGTTAGTAATTTGGGTAGTTGTAACAATATAAATTACGGCATTCTGTGGCGTTTTTATGGAAAAACCTCCAAAAATAATTAATTAAGAAATACATATAGAAAATATGGTAAATAAAATCGTTCCAAATTTGCAAATTAGCAAAACTGAACTTCCACGTGGTATGTTTAACTTACATCCACCATACTAATACTTGTTTAATTTTTGACGCCGATGTAGTTAGTGAAATAATCTATTGTGTGAAAGTAGGCTACCGTTTAACAAATTTTAAAGATTTAGTTGTAATGCATTTAAGGTTATGCAAAAAGTGAAGTGTGGTAGCGTAAGGAGTGGAATAACGATTTTCTGCCATAAGGAAGAAATACAGACATCTATTTTCGATATTTTAAGTATGTGGCAGTCGGTATCGGTATGCTGTGAGTAATCCTTATACGTTTACTAAAAAGAATACAACGGTTTTTTTTAATGGATTGTTTTGCCCAATTAAATACTTTTATGTTTATGTAATGACGGTGTTTCCAACAGTATTAGAGATTAAACATCCGTTACTGTCGGAAAAACATGGTGTTGTTAGGTTAATACATAAACTGAAGTAGGTATCCACAACACTTATTTTTAATTCAAGAATTACAAAAATAAAATCTTGGAAGGCTTGCATGTTATTATACAGGATTTCCATTGTGTAACAGATCTCGCTTTTTACTTGACCTTTCAAACATGACATAAACCACTAACTATAATAAATTATTTTAGGTAAATTTGTGTTCCGCATTGGAGTAATTATTATACGAGGGACATTCAATAATTAAAGAGACAAATTGATCTAAGAGAAAAAACGGTTGGCAGGAAAAATTAGGTACTTTTAGGACTTCATGTTGGCATCCCTGGGATGATCTCTGAGCAGCTGTTTCATGAAAATTGTTTGATATACCAATTGTTTTGCATATAACCTCAAAATCTCATTTAACAATGGCAAGTCCGCTAGAAGTTTCCACATTAGTTGAACAACGTTCAGTGATTCGATTTTTACTTTCTGAAAGTGAAAAACCCTCTAATATCTATTCTAGAATGATTAAACAGTATGGTGAAAGTTGCATGAATCGCGGAAATTTTTATAAGTGGGTGGATCAGTTCAAAAACGGTCGAACCTCAGTGACAGACGAACAGCGATCTGGACGTCCAAAGGAAGTTTCAACTCCTGCGCTTGATTCTCGAATAGACAATATGATTCGTGAAGACCGTCGTGTTACGGTTGAACAAATGTCTAAAAACTTGCAAGTAAGTGTTGGTACAGTTTATAGCATTATCAGTGACAAGCTTAGGTACCGCAAAACAAGTGCAAGATGGGTTCCAAATGAGTTAACGCAACAACACAAGGACAACAGACTCAGAGTGTGCACAGAGCTGAAGTAACGCTATTGGCTGGGAGACACTACCACACCCCCGTATAGCCCAGACTTGGCACCATCAGATTTCCACCTGGTTGGCCCACTCAAGGAATCGCTACGTGGTAAGAAATTCAACAACAATGAAGAAGTCAAAAAATTTGTGGGAGACTGGTTCAAACATCAAGATAAAGAATTCTTTGCTGCAGGCATAAAAAAGCTGATTCATCGTTGGGACAAGTGTATTAGTGTTGGGGGAGATTATGTTGAAAAATAGGAACATTGTCATTTTGTAAAAATACACCATTTTTTCTCTAGATCAGTTTGTCTCTTTAATTATTGAATGTCCCTCGTAGTTAGTGATAACACTTGAACACATGGACAACACAATCCAAGAATCTCATAAATGTTTTCTTCACTGGAACACATTTTTTGGCTTTCACTTATTTCCAGACTAAATTTATGTTATTGGTATACAAGTATGTAATGTTTTTCTTGCACAACGTTCAGTAATTTTAAGTGCATTAAAGTAATGACAAAGTGGATTGTTATTAGCCATTTAGCATTATCTCGCAGAATTCTTGTTGCATATGAAATTTGAGTGTATGAGCATTTACTCAACATCATGGAATACTGGCCACTCAGATATTTGTTCCATTTCTTAATCTGATGTTGAGTAAATGTTGTGTAAATATAATGTAAACATACTTATGTTCCATAAGGAATGGAAGTATGGTGATCGCAAAAAAAATCGTGTGTGTTCGAGATAAGGGCTGATTCTGGTTCTACTACCCTCAAAACATGAAGAAAAAGTCATTTTCCGAAAAGTGTGTAGAATTTTTTCTATGGCGAACGATAACAGCCGCAAATTCAAACAGAACCAAATAATTTTTTGCATATGTGCCCAAGTTGTAGAGGACTCGAGGCGTATTGATTTTTGTGAAGATAGGTTAAGGGGGAGGGGTAGTTTACGTGCAGCATTTTACGTTTTTAACAAGAGTAAAGTACAGTAGTGTCTCACTAATTCGTCACGGGACCGAAGGGGTGACGAATTACCATGGGAGTAAAAAACAAACCCATTAAAGACAATACAAAATGTGTTGTTACAACAGTGGCAATGTACCATTAAGTTTTGATTGATTTGGACAGCTTTTTCAGTGATAATTGAGCCACTCAATTAAATTCCTTGGGAGGTAGCATCCAATTTTTTAGAGTGGCTATCATTAATATATCTCTTGTCAACACATTCCCTTCTGCAGCTTTGGTTTTGCACATGAACACTTCAAATCGATCACCATTTTTCTTGATGTCATTCATTGTGGTACATGGAACACCATAAATTTGTGACTGCACTTTCACCTTTCCGAAAATTTCGTATTTTTTTTTTTCAAATCGAGGCTTTTATAATGAGTATGTTTCTTAGATATGACTGACCACGAGCAGCTCTACTTGAAAACTGATCAGAAACATGCACAACAGATTCTTGGAATCAGCACAAAGCCTTGGCAAGACTGAATTTTCGGAAATGTGTTATGCTGTAATTACACAGCATTTATTGTGCCGTGTACACAAGTAGAGAATACCCGTTTTCAAAACCAATACCTTCGTTCTAGCTATTATTAGAACTCCGGCTACAATCGGCACGTTTCTGGTTTATCCTGGTTATAATTAGAGTATATGTTATTAGCTTGTTAATAAAGAAAAAGAGGCTTAACGAATTAGTGAGGTTCCAATGTACTTAATTCTAATAAATAAAGTATCCTGAAATGAAGGTCATAATAATCCACTGTAAAAAGGAAATATCTATAAATGAAAATGGTAGTTAAGGTGTAGGGGGTAATTTTTTAAAATTACCTTTGTGATGTCGAGTAAAGTACTTCATTGTGAAGGATAAGATACCTTAGTAATTACATATAATGAAACTATTACTCAATAAAAGTGTAAATATCAAAAATGGGGTGTTCAGTTAAGGGGAAGGGGTAGTTTATCTGCATTGTTTTGTGTTTTAACAAGAATAAAATACTTAAGTTTGATAAATAAGTGCCCCAAAAATAAAGTCATATTAATCCACTGGAAAATGGTAAATGAGGTATCTATAAATGGAGAAGGAGAATGGGATGATTTTTTTGAAAATTATTTTGATGATATTAAGTATGAGTATTTAATTTTAAAGGTTAAGATACATTAGCAGTTACATATGACAACACTATTACTCTGTGAAAGTGTAAATATCATTATTGAGTAGGAAGGATGATTAACTGCATAATTCAGTTTCTTTATCAGAATAAAGTACCTAATTTTTGTAGACAAAGTGACTTGAAAATAACACAAAACTACTACCCCATAATAAAAATATTTATACATAGTGAAAATAGTTTGATGGTGGGGGATATTTTTTGTAGAAATTATTGAACCGAATTCAAGTAAATAATTTTAAATATTACTCTTAGAAAATGGAAGTCATACCATCGGTGGTTCTCCAGACCGATTTTTTATATTTTGCAGTGTTACAGTAATTATATGTCACTGTTAAAACATTCTGTTCTTAATTTGTTGAAACTCCTCTCTTTTAAATGTTACTGTTACAGTCATTTTATTTAGTTATTAAATTTTTTAATTTATTGTATTGTGAGAACTGTTTTTTCTTTTACACAATAAACTAGAAACAGAAACTCTTTCTTTAACTTGCTCTTGAAAATGTTAGTATTTTAATACAAAATTAAGCAATATTGTCTTACAATTGCTACATTTTCTATCTTTTTCACAGCATGTTATATCAACACTATCATGTAGAAACATTGAAAATGTAGGGTCGGTTAGGGACTTCGGTGAAGTGCCAGAAGTTATTTTTCTGTTCAGTGTTGTTGAAGTATAGGATTAGGCCTGACAGGTTGTTTTGAGCCAAAATTGAATGTGAGAAACGCAGACATTTTATTCAGAATCACTTTACAGGTAGAAGATTTGAAGTTTACGTGTTCAAAACTGCTAATTTATTATGCACAGTAATCCTGGCTTATAAATACGTAACCCGCTATTGTATAGAAATATTGGCAAGTACATCTTTATAAATAATTGCAGTTCTGGCCGAGATTTAAGTAATTCAGAATGAGGTGATCCTACAGGGTACAAGTTCTTTATTTACTTTTTTTAATTGATTGTAGTGACTGACTAATCCAAAAACGAGTATTTAGTAATGAGATGAATATTGTAATACTGCTTTGTGTAGCTGCCGTGTTATTTTGCCACACGTTGGATGCGTCAGTTTGTAATAGCTCTTGCTCATCGTTCTCTCTACAAAATGTAAAAGTGTCAGAGTGTAATGGGTGTAACGTGTCTTATCAATCCGTCGTCGCTTTGGAACGTAACTTATGCTGATTGTGTCCGTTGCAAACGTACGAATAACCAGGTATCGAAGTCCTTACCTGTTGTTCACTAGGGGTGTGTAAATCCCGGGTGGCGCCAAATTGTTTAGTTAAAACAATTAAAAAATTTGATGTATGGCAAGCGCGGCTCAGACAGTGTGGAGAATTCAATTTAATCGCGCCTCGACTTGACGTTCTTAATCAGGCCAGTAGTTCGTTGAGTTGACTACGTGAGCGCTTGCCCTCAATACTAGCGGTTCGCTAAATGTACAAATTATAATACACCTTCCTAATGAAATTAAAACACAGTGGTTACACTCTGTGCTTGTTTATTATTTGGTGATTACTAATTATTCAGTTTAATACAAATTATATTTTGTTTTGCAATTCATTGCACCGGTAAATAATATGAGACAATTTCTCTAGGGTTTGACAAATCGATTTTGGACGTAACAGACAGACAATGATGGCGTCTGTCGAAGTTGTACACAAATATTTTCGTTCAAACGTTTTGGATTCTTGTGATTACGATAAAAGGATTATTAACGATTACAACAATAAAAATATACTACCTTACATTATTTATACTTAAATAATATAATGTGTAGCTATAACTTGTTCTTGGAGTGTAGTAAAAGTGTTTCAAAATATCGTAACCTAACAACAGGTTAATTTTACAAGTTGACAAATTTTCAGTGTCTTAGTTTTTTATTAAATCTTTGAAAGAAATTATACGCAGTTTAGTGAGAGTTCAGATTACTGTGAGAAATATTTAAAGTGAGTTTATTCGGAAATTTGGGTAATTTAAATGCTACTTAACACGTCAGTAGACTGGGTGTACTCAGTTGGTCTGGTAAAAAGGATTGGGCTGCAATCATATTCAATTTTCAAATGTCTAGGGCGTCTGGCATCTTTTTCAAATTAATCGGAGCAATTTATTCATTTCTTTTTTATTTAATTGGTCTTCGACATCAGTTAAATGGTTTCAGTCATCGTCTGCTTCCTTCTTGTTCATTTGTAGTAATTTTGTTTACTATTTTGACGTTTTAAATTAGAATTTTGATCGTTCAAGATTTGGCTTCTATTCTGCAAGAGCGTCACATTACGAGTAATAAATCTAACAGAAAATTTGTAACCAACGTCTTTTGTCATGGTTACAAATTAATTCTGAGTGGTTAATCTGGTCTTATAACCATTGTTATCAAATTTGAATTTTTATTCAAAATAGCTGTCTATCTTCTGATTGCTTTTATTCTTCTGGCTTCTTCCCTATATATTAAATATTATCACTACTGTTATTATTTCCTTTCAAAGATTATTTTGATATCCCATAAGGTTGGGTTCTATAATTTATTATTGTTTATACAGTTATGTTAATATTAGTTAACTATATTTCTCTTTTAATTTAAGTCCTTATTCTAACATTTTTCCTTTAATAAGATTTAAAAATTATCCTTGGTTGGTTATTCGCCTTGGATTTGTTAATTTCTTTGTTGATTTCATACAATTTGTATTTATTTATTTTTGACAGTTAGGCATTTCATAGGCCTAAGTAGCCATTGATTATATTTATTTATTTTATACCAATTATATCTCATTTTGCTCTAAAGTGTTTTGTTTTGTTATTATAATTGCTTCGTTTATTGGTTACTGTGTTTTGAATTTGTTTTTGTACTGATTATGTGTCAAATTGTTTTCTACATCTTGGCTTGTCAATTATTTCCTAACTGATTTTCCAGTGTACATTATTTCTGTATCGATTTACCTTCTTATTTATTTAACTTGCCATTGTCAATAATATGGCTATTATTTACTATTCTTTATTACATAAAATATAACAACTAGGCCTATGGACTGTATACTTCCTTCAGCCGTATCCTATTCATAAATTTAAATGAACAATCTTTACCAGTTATTAGGCAATGTTGGTTTACAATACATTTCATTCTTTTACTATTATTTTGTGTGAGAAACATCATCATTCCTTTTAAACATACTTAATCTATTATCCCTTATAACATGGGGTGTTTATTTATTGCGTTCTTAATTTCTTATTTCTTTACTAATCTCTCTCTACAATCCATGGTAACGCAAACTGTTTACCATACATGGGCTTTCTCCCCAGAATAACATCGTATCCTTCATTTATATCTAATCTAAATAATATTTTTAGTTACTATTAACACTACAATTCTTATATGTCCACTATTAAATCATTTGGTGTTTTATCATTGATTTACTAAGTGTTTTTTTATCTATCACTATTTTTTATCATACTAACATTTACAATATCCTTTTTTATTCATCACCTTCACTTTTAACTAATTAGTGTTTATCACTGATTTACTCATTATTTGGGGTTTTCACACTTTCACTATTGGCACTTCTTAAACTTTTTATTTTAAGTGTTTATTAGTGGGTAATCCCTATCATTACTTTTCTTTGTCACTTAGTTATTTTTATTTCTCACTATCTCACTATTTCACTATTTCTTTACAAATATTATTTATACTTAATAAGTTCATGTCTTTTTAGATTTCTTACTTACATATACTTCTAATTCTTGGGTTAGTGTATTTTTATTTATCGGGTTTTATTAATTATTAATTACATTTGTCACTTAGTCAATACTAATATTTATTTTTTTGTATTGGTTATTTACTGGTTTCTTTTCTTTTATGATATTTGATTGTATCATTTCTCCCTTCCCTATTCTATACTATTTGTTTGTGTTTTATCACCTTGTTTCACTTTATTTCCTTTATAGTTGGTTTGTTCCATTTTTATTTTCATTTTTCTTCTCCTTCACTTCCATCTTGTTTCATTTTATTTTGGTTTTTATCTGGCCAATCTCTGGGGTTGGGTCAAAGTCATTTGTCTGTCAGTCTAGTCTGTAATTTTATTTAATAATCACTTTTGGTTTACTATTCTTCCTTCTCCTTTCTTAATTACATTTTATATTTTTATTCTCTTCATTATTTATTTATTAAAATATATTACTTTTTTAGCATTTCTTTCATACTTATAGATATCAAATATGATCTGAATTTGGCGATGTTATAATATTGATGACAGCCACCATCTGGGCCTCTTCATAAGTAGTAACAGAGAGAAAGTAAATCAGTTATAATAATTAACGTAATAATGTAGTAACAAAAAATTTAAAGATTTTTATAATAGGTTATTCGCCATGGCTGCTGTATTTTTCAATGAACTTGTATTATTCTTGTTATATTGTTAGTTTCAAGAAGATTACCTACCACAAGAAAATACGCAGTTATAAAAATTAATTTATTGCTACAGTTAACAAATTGGCCAAAATTTGTTTGCATAGGCATGAATCATGCAAAGTGTTCCTGATACCAATCCTTTTCTGTTTTTTTGTTCACTGATACCCACAGTGATTCAGTATTTTGTGTGTACTCCTATTCGTGGATCAGAGTAATTTTTGAATATTTCAATTGCATCTCCATTAGTTCTGGTATTGTATGGGTCCATATGTGTGATATTGAAACATTCTTTTCCTTCACAACAGGTGCTCCGTAAAACTCAACTGACAATTCCTTCATTTGAGAAATCTATCATGGTAAATGATTTAAGAATAGCGGGTTTTTTGTATAAAATCATTTACAGTTAGAGAATGAGTTTATTACAGTCGCCCATCAACATTTTTTCCTGAAATGCATCATGCACTTTTCAGAGAGTTAATACTGTTACTTTATATTATTTTTGTGGATACATCATTCGGTGATGGAAGTAAGGAATATGATTTATAATTTGACTGCCACTTCACAGTAAATTTATATTATATTTACAAGCTAACAAATTGTGACTGTACAATTCTGGTATTATTATTTCACATAACACTTTCCGCTACTCAAGAAGTTCGCTTAAACGAATTCCTGCCCTCAAAGGTAAGAAAACTTCACGTTTATATTTACTTTTTGTATATCAAGATGGCGCCCGACCTTTGAAATTATTGACTAAGTGTAAAGATATTATATTGTATTTTATTATCAGTAGTAAACAAAATGTGTTATGAGATATTGACCTGACAATAGGTGCTTCTGCAAGTTACAGAGATTGATATGCCCTCATATTCCCTGTCATTGTTTAGATCTCTTCATCGAATATATTTTCTACTTATGCCATATATTATTTGTACATTTACTATAGCAGGGTTTCCGCAGACCTGGAAAGTCAGGGAAATTCACAATCTGTCAGAGAAGGCCTTGTAAATTTGCTGAAAGTTTAAAAGTAATATACATACATTATGTTAGTGTATAACATTTTATATGTAAAGTAGGTTTGAACATATTTGAATTATCCGCTCTTTTGTCAGGTGTCACTGCTTTATTATGTCATTAGGTTGAAGAGAGGTGTGCTAAACTAGTATTTGAAAATAATAGGTATGAAAGAAACCGTCCGAAAATATAACATGTACAAATGCCTATTATTATTATGTACGTATTATACATATACAGTAGAACTTGGCTAATTCGAAGCTGAAGGGACCAGTAAAAAATTCGAATTATCCAAAAATTCGAATTAGGAAAACTTTTGATAACGGTAGAAAAATCAAATCAAAAACCGAAATTCAGTAAAGCAATATGTTATTTTATTAAACAATTTCCTTAACCGTCTCAAGTCTTGTATGTAATTTGATGCCTGTGAAGCCGTTGGAAACGGTATCTCTGGAAGTTCTAGCTGGTCCCCTTCTTCATCTGAAGATGTACCATCATTTCTTTTGTTCATAACATCAGCCACAATCTCCGCATCTGTCTGTTCACCGCACACCGCCAAGTCTTCATCCATGTTTACAAACTCTTCGTAACGAATACCTGCGTCATGTCCAACATCTTCCCAGTTATCCGTAGTAACGAATACCTGCGTCATGTCCAACATCTTCCCAGTTATTCGTAGTAGGTACGACTTCTCTAGCAGCTTTATTCTCCTCTTCACCTTCAATGTGGCAGAAACCACCTTTACGAAAACAATTAGCAATTGTTTTTTGCGTAACTTGGTTCCAAGCACTGTTGCACATGCGGGCAGCTTGAAGGATGTTAATCTTGATATTTTCGTGCTCATCTAAATAAGCACCTGACAGAATGTTTTGGACCACAAGCTTTCTGTAAAAATGCTTAAAATTTTTTTATTACACCTTGGTCCATAGGTTGAACTACTGAAGTCATGTTTGGAGGGAAAAACACAACCTTTACATTTTCCATCACAGGAATAGTGTTGTGGGCTGTACAGTTGTCAATAAACAAGACGATTCTTCTGTTTTGATTCCGAAATTTCCTGTTGATTTTCAAAAGCCATCTTTCAAAAATTTCACCTGTCATCCAAGCTTTACTGTTTGATTCATATTCAACTGGTTTCGTTTTTACATTTTTGAAACAACGTGGGTTGGCTGACTTCCCTATCATTAGCAAAGGCAGTTTTTCCGAGCCATCCATGTTTGCTCCGATTAAAAGTGTTATGCGCTCCTTGCTGTGTTTGCCACCACTACAACTTTCTCCTTTAAAAGCAAGTGTTTTGTCGGGGGTGCATTTAAAGAATAAGCCCGTCTCGTCTACGTTAAAAATGTCTTTAGCGTCTCTATCAGAAATCATTTGCAACAAATCGTCTTTCCATGAATTTGCAGCTTCAACGTCAACAGATCCACTTTCCCACAAACAGTTTTGAAAGACATGCCATTCCTTTCTTTAAAACCATCGAGCCAACCAGTGCTGGCCTTAAAATCATTTTTCCCTAAGCTAGATGCGAATTCCTCAGCTTTGGCTCTGACGAGGGGCCCACTGACTGGAATTTTTTTGTCCCTTGCTTGCTTAAACCACTTCACTACACATTCATCCACGTCAGGATTTTCTGGTCCTCGCGCTCTTTTCCTATCTTTGTCGCTGGCTTTACACACACTATTCAAAATCTTCTCTTTATTTTTTAGATACGTTGACAGTGTATTTGGCGGTATCCCGAATTCCTTGGCAATTTCAGATTTCTTTTTTTTGTCCCTTTTCCACTTCCCGTACAATGGCAACTTTTTCGGTAAATGTCAATGATTTGTATTGGGTCCGTGTTGGTTTTGAAAGGGCCATGATGAACACACAACACAATAAAACTGCACAATAAGCGTCACTAAAACACACCAGTCTGTATATACAGTACTGTATAAAGAAAGGAACGGTCTCTCACTACGGGACACAGCTCGCACAGTAGAAACTCAAAAAGACTTAACACTTCCACGAATGTAGGCAGACTGAACTGAAAGCAACAGTGAGGGTGGCTGACTGACGAGGCGTGCAACAAGGGACAATGGTGGACGGTACCGTTACACGAGCCAGTCATGTGTCATTGCCAGATACTGACGGCAATTCCACGAATTTGACACAAAGGACAAGCGTCTGTTCACAAAGGGCGATGCCTGCTTGTCTGTTTCCAGTCGTGTCTCTATTGTTACGTGGTCTAGCCCATACAGCAGGCGATTTTTTGTAGTTAGAGCAAAATTTTTATTTCGAATTAACCAAAAAAAGTTCGAATTACAGACGATGTTTTTGCATGGTTTTACATAGGATATTCAAGGGACTACGGTAAAAGTTCGAATTATCCACGAATTCGAATTATGCACGTTCGAATTAGCCAAGTTCTACTGTACCTGTATTATATAATTTGTTAAAAAAAATAAATTGAAACTAAAAGTGTTAACATTGTTACTTTACACTGATTTTATTAAACTGTTACTGTTTAAAAGAAAATAAGAAACAAGAGAATGTATAGGCCTATTTCCCTTTGGGAATACTAATTTAAGTTTTCACGGGGAATAAAGAAACTGACATTGATTTAATATTAAATTATTGATTCCATTTTAGTTAGACAAATCAGTTGGCGATATTCAGACAATGAAATTTAGAGTGCATGTAATAGCACAACAAAGAATGCCAAAAAAAATTTATCTGTGATGTCCCGTGAAGTTAAAATCATCTCCAAAATCGCGTTAACAAAAAGTACTATATGGCCTGTCAGCCACTCTGTAGGTTATTATAACACAATATGATTCGATTTTTCAAAATTTACTAAGTTAGTGACTAGTATATATAATTTGTTATTATAATATGTATTATATATCTGTATAACACACGAGAATAAATATAACATCAGTACCGTAAAACGGGGTGACTTGAGCCCAAAACAAAAAAAAAAGTTTCGAATCGCCGTTTCTGACAAACTAAATGGTCTATCTTTCATAGCTCAAATTAAAGGTTAACTGATTAGCTTTCACCACAACCAATTCCAATTATTTAACTGTCCATTCAATTAAAAAAATAAATAAATAAT
The DNA here is from genome assembly GCA_034769895.1 of Magicicada septendecula. Lineage (NCBI taxonomy): Eukaryota > Metazoa > Arthropoda > Insecta > Hemiptera > Cicadidae > Magicicada > Magicicada septendecula. Next base: position 119,425 of record JAWRYS010000209.1, on the reverse strand, counting down.
GGTAAAATGTCGGAATCTAGATTTTTTAACGTAGAAAAAAATGATCTGTACCATGAGTATTTGCACTTCGAAGAAAATTGGCCCATTTTTCCTCATTTAGTTAGTTCTTTGGCAACACAAACATGTCCAAGCATGTTTGATTATGTACAGGATTGAGTGAGTTTGACCTGGGTTTATCTCACCCCTACCAAATTTTGCAGTTTTTGGGGTGACTTGAGCCCACCTTAAAACCTGTGTTTACGCGGTAACCTTTGTTTAATAGGTACCGTAATACACTTTATATGTGATAAATTTCTATTGAATTAATTTTTTTCAGTTTGGCCTATGTGCTGTTGTTTTATTTTTTGTTTTTGGTAGTTAGACTTACAAGGTTTTTTTTCAGGTCTAATTGTTAATTATTAAGCTTTCAAAATGCCAAGAAGGTATGAAAGACAAAAAGGTAGCCGCAAATATGCTGATTACGCACAGGAAAATTTGGATGAAGCAATACGAAAAATTAGAAGTGGGGAAATGTCAAATAGAAAAGCTGCAAAACATTATAAAATATCTATAAGTACCATCAAGAGAAGACTTAAGGGTGTGCACTTGAAGCGTCCTGGAGGTCAAACAATCCTTGACGAAGAAACAGAAAAAATGTTTGCTGACCATGTAGTGACATGTTCCTTATTTGGATATCCAATGACTGGATTTGACATATGAGTGCTTGTGAAGTCATATCTTGACAGGAATGGACTGACTCATTTAAAAACAATCTGCCCGGCAAAGAATGGTACAAAAGTTTTATGTCCAGACACCGAGACTTAACCGAAAGAATATCATCTAATATTAAAAAGCAGAGGGCAAAAGTTTCAACTTACTCCATTAATGAATACTTCGACTATCTAGAACAGGAGATTGTAAATGTACCTCCCTCAAACATTTTCAACTTCGATGAGACCAATTTAACAGACGACCCTGGAAACCTAAAGATTGTTACCAAACGAGGAGTAAAATATCCCGAACGGATTTTAAACTCAACAAAATCTTCTACATCTATCATGATGTGTGGGAATGCAGAGGGGGGACAATGCTTCCGCCATATGTCGTCTACAAGTCCAAGGAACTGTGGACTACCTGGACTGAAGGTGGTCCTTCAGGATGTCGTTACAACCGAACTTCGTCAGGGTGGTTTGATAACGTGACGTTCGATGATTGGTTCAACACTGTGGTGATACCACACTTGAAAAAGCTAAGAGAAACCAAAGTTGTCATCGGAGACAATTCGTGTAGCCACCTGAATTTAAACATCATTGAACTGTGTCAGAAACATGACATAAAGTTTATATGTTTACCACCAAATTCCTCCCATATAAGTCAACCTCTTGACGTTGCATATTTTCGCTCCATGAAAGGAGCATGGAGGAGGATTTTAACACTACAAGGTTAAGACAAACAAGTCCCCTGTTCCAAAAAGTGATTTCCCCAAGCTTCTTAAACAGCTTGTAACTGAACTTCACCACGAAGGCAGTAACTCCTTAGTAAATGGTTTTCGGAAAACTGTCATTTACCCTGTAAACAGGAAAGAAATTTTGGACAGACTTCCTACAAAGGATAGCTTGCCAAACAAAAAAAAAAAAAAGGCTCTCATAATGGCGAAGAACTTAAACAAAGAGTAAGTGATTCTGTACTTGAGTTTTTGCACAAAAAACGTTATGGTGAAGGAAATGAGAAAGTAGGAAGGAAGAAAAAGGTACAGGTTAAGCCTGGAAAAAGTGTGAGCGCAGATGATTTCAAAGGTGAAAACAATAAGGTACCAGAAGCCCAATCTTCTACATCTACCGGTACTTTCACATCACCACCAATAAAGGCAACTGCAAAAAGAAAGAAAAAGGCAGTGAAAAGAGATTCAGACACCAGCAGCGAAAGTGAACCAGAGAGTGAATATTCAGTGTACAGTGAGTTCGAAGAAGAAGACTGATGATATTGATTTTCTAATAGAAAGGCAACAAAAAAAGGAAAATAGCAAGAAGATAGAAGTAAAAGGAAGTAGCAAGAAGAAAGAGAATCTTTAAAAAAAAGATAGTACCGGTGCTTACGAAAAAGGCTCTTATGTCTTGGTAATGTATGAAGGAGAGTTTTCCCGGGAGTGATAACAGATATAGGTACCGGTAATCCAGGAGAAGACTACAAAATCAGTACAATGACCATGAGTGGTCCTAGTAATTGGAAATGGCCAGATAAAATTGATGAATGCTGGTACAACAGAACAGAAATAAAAGAAAAAATTGCAGCCCCCACACCCATTACCGCCAGAGGATCTTTTGCTGTTCCAGAGGTGAAGAGTGGCGTTTCATGGGCAAGGACATCAAGTTAAATGCTTGAAACAAGTGTACATACTGTAAATAGTATGTAGTTGTAACAAAGGTGTTATTTTTTACATTTAGTTATTAATGACTATCACAGTGCAAGTGTCAAGCTTTGTAGTGTGGATTGCTACGAATTTGCAAGAATGTGATTTTGGCCATATTTCAGTAACACAGAAAAATTACTCTTTATTTAAAAAAAAATTGTTGATTGACTTTTTCTGATTAAGCATATTCAGATCTTCAATTTGTGGTAAGTTAAACTGTTTTAAGTCTTATTTTAAATTTTCTATGATTTTTTTACAGTTTTGAGGAAATTTCATGTTTTGTTTTACATTTTCCTCTATAAAACCTAAAAAAAAAAACAGGAATTTTCAAGCTCAAAAACTACATAAATAGTCTGCAGTATATGAGGGTTCAAGTCACCCCATGGGTTAATACAATGGGTCTAGTGCATTAGAATAACATTGAAATATATAGCTGGGTTCAAGTCACCCCGACCCACAAGGTGACTTGAGCCCACCCATAAAATATTTTTTTTTCTGATAGTTATATTGATTGGAAAAAAATTATATTCCACATGTTTGTAGAATGGACCAAGACTAAGTTCACTGTAAAAAAGTGATTTGAAAATAGTTGATAGTTTTACAGATGTGAACATGCAAAGTTCAAAAGTGGGCTCAAGTCACCCAGTTTTACGTTTTTACAGCTTCGTCTCTTAGGTATAGAGATATTCTGAACCTCGCTGTTTTTCTTCGTTTCATACTTGTGTGGCAATCGGCAAGTGTGCAGAATGAAGTATTCAGCACAAGTAAGCTTTGTTACTCGTGGTACTCATTTACTTGTTTATTCGTTAGTTGCGTGGGGGGGGGATCCCGCGATTCAGAATTGCAAGGCCATGAGTAATTGGAACGGGTATTTTGACTTTTCAGTTATCGTTTGAATCGGAATAAGTGTTTCAACTTTTCAGCCAGTGTTATAGCCGTTCCACAAAAATATCATTCAAAAATACCTGTTCTAGGTATATTGTCGCACCTCTAGTTGCAAGTGTTTTATCTGGACATGTCTAAATACATTTTCTACAGAAGAAAAAAAACAGCTTGTTGAAAACTTAATGCTAATAATGTGAGATGCTGATGAACTGGAAAGCCTTCAGATAAAATTTTTAAGCTGGTATGGAAGACATGCTGATTCAGTTTCGGGAATAACTGGGTCACATGCCACTGTTGTCACTGGTTGTGTTAAGCTTTCAAGAAATTTTGAAATTCGAAATTGATTGGCAGGAAGTGGAATTCTTCACATGATGGGTCAGGATCAAAACATAAAAATATTGTGCATGTGGGATAGCGAAAAAATTTAATTAGGAATGAATATCGCAAGGGCTATTTGTAAATCAACCTCTGACTGACTCGCAAGAAAATTCAAAATGTTACATACGTCTATATTACTTTTGCCTGGCTTTGTCAAGGTACCTAGCCAGTAGTTGATGCCATCAATGAGGTTTTAAGGTCCTGGGTTATCAGTCAACTTTCATCTTGATAGACAGCATCTCTGCCCAGATCAACTGCGGTAGTGTACTGGCCTTGCTTTGGTCGCTGACAGTGCACAAAAACGATTGCCTGCAAGTCCTTAAGTGTGAACTTTCCTGAAGGGGGAGCCTTTTGAGTTATGGAGCCTGCCCTCCACAATTGTGTCAGGTCCATGGCAGTGGGTTATCTGCAGGGGGGAGGGTCTACTGTCTGATGAAGACACATTGACGACTCAGCGTATTTTTTTTTGCAGTGTTTACATTTTTGTGTTTCTGTCAGACCGTCAGCACACTTATCATATAACTGCACTCTAGCCGTCATCATTACTTCCGGGAACTTATCACCCTATATAATAATACAAAGAAAATAAATCATTGGGCCTCGAATTGGACCATCAATGGCAGTGAATTTAAGTTTATATTTTTATTCGGTTGAAAAATAATTTGAATAAAAAATTATTCAGTATTTTAGCCCCCAAAATATTGCGGGGCATGACGTCCCCCCCCCCCCGCGCCAAGATGCCTGTGGTTGAATCTGTAACGGTTTCCAAGATTTTATTACATTTCCACCTAGGAAGACATAATTGAAACTTCTTATGTTTGGGGGGGGGGTAACTCAATATCCCTTTGACTGTTGCCACTGCATTCTTATCATCTTTAAAGAAGCAAAAGATAGGAAAATACAGTTAAAATAATAAACAAACCCCAGCGAAATTGAATAGTCTGCGACTTGTACGTTATGTACATTTATGGTGGTATTTTGAGGAAGTATTCCCCAGTATAGCCCAACATTAGTATGCTGAATGTATATTTAAAAGAAGATATAATGTGTACAAGAACACGGTATACACAGAATATAAAAACTGTCTTCCAGCTTTTTTTTTGACTATTTTTTATACAAGACAGTGTCAGCAGTTACTTGTTACCAGAGTGGTGTGAATTTGGTTACAACTTCAATGTTGGCTTCCCCCATAGTGTAATTTAGTTCTACATAAATTGAGCCTTTTTTTTTAAATTCAGATTGTCATAATCTCTTATTTTCTTCTTGGAACTTCAATTATACCACAGTCATCTTCTGTGTCTGAACTCCTTTATATATCAGTTTTTTATATCTGACAACTTCTTACTGGAAAATGGTATAAGGCACAGTGGCAGCTTCCTGCTGGAGTCGTCTTGTGATCTATGTAAAATTTATTAATTTTTAGTTTTGTGGGTTTGAAAACTGCATAAAACGTTAAACGTACTGTATATTGATTGGAATAAAGTTAAACACTTTTCAATAGCAAACAATGACAACCAATAATAGTCAAGTCAAAAACATTGGTCTGTTTACTGCCTACATATTATCAAGTTACTTGTGCTTGTGGTTACTGTTTAAAACCTAATAATGATATAGTGATTCTTAAACTACATTTACCACCATAAAACTAATTTTTTTCAACTTTTGCCTAATGTTCTCTATAGTAGGGAGTCTGTTCAACCATGTAGAGTTTATGAAGCGTTCTACTCGTTATTTTATTGTGGCTGGCAACCTTGTAGAAAGTAATATGCGCAGTGCCTTTTTTTTTTCGTGCAACTCTACATCACATTTAGTGCGCAAGTGTTGATGTGTTTGCAAAAAACCGTTTACTGTGAAATAATAGGCCTTAATTTGATTTAATTGTTAGTCTGTGTTATTAAATCACATTTCAAATTTCATGGAATACTGTCTGTGGGTGTGTTTTCTGATATTATAGTCTGTTAAACTAATATTTTGTTTTCTAAAAAATATTGTTGCTATTTACAATATAATTTTATTTAATTAACTAACAGGGCCATAGCCAGGTTGAACCCAGGATGGATGCCACCCAACCTAATGTGTTTTATGAACATTCACCAATTTCAGATCACGAATTTTTATCTTTAAAAGACGTATTGAATTTTTTAAATTAGGGAAAATTATGAAAAACTACAAATTAAAAATCCCATTAATTCAAGTAATGAAATAAAAAGAAGTTTCTACTATTTGAACTGGTGTAACTTCTAGATGCTAGTTATAGAATTGCCACCACATCACATAGCTTGTTGGGAATGTGTTAAAAGTGGATTTCCTGTGTATGTGATTTGTGGAATAAAGAATATGAACAGTATTAGTTGTGTTAGAAAGTGTGCAGTTTTTTTTAGTTGCATTTGAATGCAACATTGGACAATTGCGAAGTTGAAGTAACTTTTAAAGCTATGTATAAATGTTTATTTTTAAACAACAAACCTCGAGTACAACACGAAGCATGCAGATTTGAATCTTGTCATCCTAAAATAACCAACATTATGAGGCTGCTGTACTTATGTTGGAGACACTAGGAACATCATTCTGATTTAAAAATCTAAGGAGTCACAAACCTCCTGACAGCTACCGCCTGGTTTCGCTCTTGCCAGCGTTCTTGAAGCAACTTCTGTTGGGCCATATATGGCTCCTGGTGTATGACATCATCTGTGAGGTGCAGTTTGGGTTTCATTACGGCACTCTCTACTAGTGAGAATTGTCATCCACTAGCAAAAGCCATCCATAGGCATAAGTCCATCCTGTCCTGTTGAACATGAGCAATCCTTCAACAAAGTCTGGCATGAAGGCCTGCTCTACAAATCAGCTTACTTACAAATGCCAGTGTAGATGTGGCGTGTTCCCGACTTAGCCCCTTTCGTCGCTGGCGTTCCTCAAGGACATATTCTCAAGCCGTGTTCTGTACCTTGTGTATACAAATGACTTGCCAGCATTGTTCCTCAACGCTAACGAAGCAGTGTTCCATTGTAGCTTCCTGCTCTTGCAGCAACTGAGCATAATTATACAATGCCAGTTGGCTGTGGAAGTGGCGTGTAGTGACCAATGCAGACAAATTCATACCAATCTGCTTTGCGCATTGGTCACTACGTCCACTTCTGTATGCCAATCATTCTTCTTGGAGGGAAGAGCCATGCAGTGAGCTGTAGGAGGCAGAGCTAAACGTTTCCCATGTTCATAGAACAGTCATCTGGTTGTCCACACCAAGGTATCATTGTATTTGTTCTAATGGATACGAATAAGTATGCACTTGCTTGGTAGCTTCTATCGGCACCAACAAGTGTAGGCTCGCAGCATTCCAAAACAGTATGCTCTGGTTCCTCTTGGGGACCCTGCGATATCAGAAATGAACATCAGACCTCCATGTTTCTTTCCCGAAGGGTTTCATTTGAACTCTTTTAACAACTAATTTGTTCGCAAAGGCCGGGGAATCCTCACAGATCCATCAGCTAAACGGTATAGACACCACGCCGCCTCCTATTGTGTGTCAAAACGGCAGTTTTATTATGCCAGTGTCATAGAAGCTCGCCGCCAGTTCATGGAGATAGAAGCTTCTTTCACCTCATTGTATCGCATTCCACCCATATGTTCTTTCAAATGGAATGTGTAAACAAATGATAGACACTGGGTGCCAAGTCCGGACTATTGGGGAGGGGGGTGATAATGTCCCATCCAAATTGGCTCAGAAGATCGATGGTTGCGCTGGCGACATGAGGGCGAGCAGTGTCTTGAAGAATGGACACACCCTTGGTGAGCATTCCTCTTCTCGGTTTGAGTTTGAACGGCATGAATCACCCGTTTGAGTTTTTTGAGTGTCTCACAATATGCATCTGCATTTACTTTGGTCCCAGTAGGCATGAAATCGATCAACAATACCCCCTTCCGATCCCAAAACACAGTCGCCATGATCTTGCCGGCAGACTGTGTTTGTTACATTTTTCGCGTCCTTGGCGAAGTTGAATGCCACCACTCAAGTGATTTTCGTTTGGATTTAGGTGTAAAGTGGTGAAACCACGTTTTGTCACTTGTGACAGTGGAATTCAAAAAGTCGTCTTTTTTGTCCGCATAGCACTCAAGAAATTCGCAGGCCGTTATGACATGTTGCCGTTTGTGGTCTTCTGTGAGCATTCACTGGATCCACCTTACGCACACCTTCTGATATCCCAACTTTTCAGACAAAATCCTCTGGATGGTAGATTTTGAAATTTCAGGAAGAAAACAAGAGAGCTCGTGGATAGTGATCCTCCGATCTTCACACACGACTTGGGGACCTTATTTATGGGTTACCTCTCATAGCAAGTGAAATTGATAATATACATACTATATATATTGTAGTCTATGATATTGATACGTCCCCGCGGTATTCCAACATCTTTCAGATATTTCACATGTTACAATGTGTTCTCTTTTCAGTAGGCCTAATTGTTTACTGTATAAAGTTTTCCTGTCTACAGAAGACGTCTCACATTCCAGGTACCTAAGGATATACTTTTCCTTGGCTGTAGGTTATCAGTTCTTCCAGTCATAATTTTACCTGCTCTACATTTGCACGACCAGTCATCCATTAAACACCAATTGTCCCAGAACCAGTGTGGTCCCAGTTGCCAACCAGAACGCAAGGCACGTTTACGTAGTTACAACTACTCGTCTTCATAAAGTTATTAATGGACATATACACAAGGACTGTATTATAACAGGAGTATATCCATAGGAAAAAGAATACAACTTGCTTCTGGAGAAGTAAACTGCAATTTTTGGACAGTCTGCAAATAGTGAATATTTATTTGTGTAGGTGGAAGAGATGTGCGTAAATTTTGAATCATATAGTATTCATAATGCCAAAATTATAATATTTGTTATTAGATTATAAGCCAGCCAAATGAAAAAAAGATGAATTCTAGTATTAAAAACATGTTTTAATTTGTATGATTGCAGAGATTTTAAAGACAATGGACAACATGGTGCAGTGTGGTTCAAACTGTGTCAGGCATCTTACTGAAGAAGAAATTGTGCTTATGGAGAAGCAGAATTCCAGACTGGTTTCAGAATTTGCTGCTTCAAAGCTAGAAGTTGAAGCCAAGAAGCACTGGGATTTGTTTTATAAAAGAAATGAGGATAGATTTTTTAAGGATCGTCATTGGATGGCACGGGAATTTGAAGAGCTATTTGATAACAAATGTGGTAATGGGAGACAAACCTTATTAGAAGTAGGTTGTGGGGTTGGTAATTTCATATTCCCTCTTATTGAGGAAGGTATTGATGTATTTATATATGCTTGTGATTTGTCACCAAGGGCAATAAAAATTGTTCAGTCGCACCCAAAGTATTCGGAAATATATATGAAAGCTTTTCAAGCAGATATTACAGAAAATGATATTATGAATCACATATCACTCAAAACAGTTGATATAATTACACTTGTGTTTATTTTGTCGGCCATACATCCAAGTAAATTTTTAACAGTACTGAAATCATTACACTCTTTCCTCAAACCTGGAGGTATTGTGTTTTTTAGAGATTATGGATTATATGATATGACACAACTTAGATTCAAGCCTGGACATAAAATAAGTGAAAACCTGTATATGCGACAGGATGGAACAAGGTAATAATATAATTCACTTAGTACCCTGTTATACTATGTTAACTTAGATTTTGTTGCTTAAATGTGTACTTCTTAAAGTAAGAATAAGCTGTTTAAAAATATAAAGACTGTTGTATAATTCAAATATCAGTTTTTCTAACATTTAATAATCTTGAATAAATAATAATGCACGCATAAAACTGCATAACAGGTAGACAAACATTATTAGAAGTAGGTTGTGGGTTTGGTAATTTCATATTTCCCCTTATTGAGGAAGCTCTTGTATTTATATATGCTTGTGATTTATCACCAAGGGCAATCAAAATTATTCAGTCACATCCAAAATATTCAGAAACATACATGAAACTTTTCAAGCTGGCGTTACAGAAAATATTCACATACCACTGGAAACACTTGATGTAATTACACTTGTATTTATTTTTGTCAGCCATACATCCATGTAATTTTTTTTGACTGTAATGAAATCATTGTTCTCTTTTCTGACTGTTAACAAGTGCTTTTAACTCTCAGACCTATAAGTAACAATATATGTGTTAAAACAGATCCAAATTTATGTGCCTTCTTTTGAGTAGTAATTATAACACAACCTTTAGTTTTAAATTTAATATTATTTATTCATTCCAAACTATGCTTTGTATGACGATGGTTGGCGTGTGGACCCTTGGCTTACCTGCTGTCTCTCCCCCATTGTAATACTTCCGCCCGGGCTCAACAGCAGCTAAGTGCTGTGTGAGTCGCCTCACTGCGTGTCCAGTATGAAACAATTTTTTTTTTCCTTGCCCAATACTGGTAAAATTTTATTATATTTGAAATCAGCGAAATAATACGATGAAAATGACAGCAAACACGACTAAAAAATATTAAATTTTAAGGTGTTTCAAGGTAAAAGCTCAACAACTACTTTAACTACTTCAACACCTACTTCTTCAGTGCATAGTGCTTTATAACGCCCAATTTTTAATATTCCTTGGTCGTGTTTGGTGTCATTTTCATCGTATTATTTAGCTGATTTCAAATATAACAAAATTTTACCAGTATTGGGTGAGGCAAAAGAAAATTGTTTCATACTGGACGCACAGTGAGGTGACTCACGCGGCAATTAGCTGCTGTCGAGCGGAAGTATTACAATGGTGGAGAGGCAGCAGGTAGGTTCTAAGGGTCCACACGCCCAACCATCATCATACAGAGCATAATCATTAATGGATCGTTAATTCCAAATTACTATTTAAAGAAAATTTGTTTCAGATCTTATTTTTTTTCACTGGAAGTAGTTGAAGAATTGTTTACAAAAGCAGGATTTGTAATTGTGTGCAATTCATACGTACACAGGAAAACTATAAACAAAAAGCAAAGCATTGATGTTCCACGAATTTTTGTGCAAGGAAAGTTTATGAAACCAGCATAACATAAAGGTATTTGTTACTGTTTATACAATTTTGTGTAAATAACTTTATATACTTTATTGTTCACATTTCTAAATGTGTTTCTAAATACTAATTGTGATATTCCTCACATGGGTGTAATAGATAGACCAATGAAGTTGGCACATAAGGATAGTACTGCAGTTTAATCAGAATAAATGAAAAGCGTTGAGCATAGATAGTGGTGGAATTATATGTATAGTAGCAATGAAAGTTGTGGCAAAAACCAATTCATGCATTGATGATTCCGCTTTGAAATTATAATCAGCAGGAGGGGAATGAAGAAACAGCTGTTCTGCAAATCGTGTTGAAAAAGGTGTTGCCAACATACTGTGTTACATTTTAGTTTTGTCATTATTTAATAGTGTTCATGTTGTCCAAACTTTGATTTTATTATTACCTATTTGTTACTAATTATATCATTCTGTAACAGTCATTCATTTTTATAATTATCATCCTTTAACAGACTTCTGCTAGGTTGACAGAGAAAATTATTCACAGTCGATCATGAGTTTATATAAATTTCAATGTTTTACCATTTATGAGAGAAGAGGTGGTTGAAGAAATAAAAATTGCAATTGAGCATGATACTATGCCACTGGGATAATAAACTTTAACCTTATTGCAAATGTCCCATGTTGTCTTCAGTGATATGAATATTACTAAAAATAAAAAAAGATTGCAAGTGAAGGTAAAAAAACAGCTGTATAGAAATATTGGTAAAATAATAGTTCTAGTCCAGTATAAGTGTGTGTGTGTGATTTTACAACAGACCTTAACAGTGCATGAGTTGTTTACTATCAGACATCTTGCTCGTAGCATGGCTGTTGAGCAACAACTTCCTTTTCACATTTCAGAATGACTCCATATCAGCATACCTCTCTATATATGTCTTGTGCATTGTCATCTTTTAACTTTTAATATTACTACGCATACACATTTGGGGACAATAGAATTGGAAGTTGAGGGGTTTAAATATATTGGAACAATTGTGACCAGCACATGAGAAGTGAAAGAGATCTGTACCAGATTGAGCAAATGAAAGAGATATGCAGCACTGCATGGATCCAAATTGGGAGATAACAAGAATGTTCAGGAGGTCCTGAGAAGAAGTGAAGAAAGAGATAATTAGAAAGATGTTGGGAGGAAGGAAAGTAGAACTGTTCTAGTTGGATACATAACTAGAACAAATAGAAGAAATATGTTGCCCATATAATGAACCAACCTAGATTAGTGTGATGGCAGTGGTTACATACTGCGGAGAGAATGGTTAATGTAAGGACAGTGAAAAGGTAACCACGAGTGTGCTAGATGCTGAAAAATTACTATGAAAGATGGGGGGTATGTGGTAATAACAGATTAAAAGTAGAAGAATGTCTAGAATTGAAAGAGTATGGCAACAAATATAAAAGTATGGGAAGAATTGCAGGGCTCAGTGCCTGAGTGGCATATTGTAACGGTACAGAAGTGTGTGATCCAGTTTTAATCAGTATGTAATTCAGTAATTAATAAATTGTTAACTTTCACCTGTGAGGAGCCCCAGTAACCAGCAATGCACATACAGTTAGCCTAAACAATCATAAAGTTACACTGGCCCCGAACTAGGGACCCGAGTATTATATATTTGCCGAAAATCATAAAGTTACAATGTACGAGTTTAAAATTGACTTAGTAAAGTTGTTGACACATTTTTATTGCTGCTAAAATAGTAAAGATCCATGAAACTGTTGAAAACAGAGTAACCAAAGCCAGGCATAGATGCCACAGCAGTGGGTATTTGGCAGTTTTGTCATCTTGGAGGACGTATTGAGTTGTTACTTTGTTAAATAAACTCATGGGAAGGGATGCTGTATTCTGTTTCTTGGTAAGGGATATTAGTCAAAAATTCACCAGTGTACCATACAAGTTATTTTGCAGAATTTATGTTTTACCATCCTACTTAAGATTCAAATCCTTTCAACAAGATTGAATATTGACTGATTCTTTGAAGTGTTGTTATCCTACAGTTAATTTATGACTTCATTTAGTTAGGAAAACAGCGTTTACAAATAAATATGCTATTAGTTGAACAATTGGGGGGGGGTACCCAGTGTAATAATGTGACCTCTTATAACAGTAGTTCTATAAAAGTTCTTTATAGTTCCATATATTGTGTCTTAGTCCAGTCGCCAGAGTAAAAATAACGGTAAAATTTCTTAAAAATTTGAGGCAAAGTGATATTTGGTATAGTTATTGAAAAAGGTCTAAATATCGGTTTAAAATCATCTTTGCATGTTTATAAGGTCAGGCTTTTTTAAAAAAAAACTTATTTAAGGGCAGCGCGCGGTAAAATAGATAAAAACGTTCAGTGAATTTCTTTCCTTACTACTAAATAAACCATTGGATCATGATAAAGTCTTCATTCTTTTTGTTTAAAATAGTTCAAATTTTAATAGTAATAAAATCAAAATAACGATTTTGTTATTATTTCATCGTTAGGAGTATTAAATCGATAGACGGAATGGTCGATTTTAACAAATCTTCCTCTGTTAAATAATATTATTAAATATGTGTATCTTAATATACATAAAAGTCATTGTGTGTATTTATATTCCACACCTCCTACTAAACCACTGGACCGATTTCAACAAAACTTAGCACAAATATTTTATGCAGCGGGAGAACCAACATAAGATAGGTGTTTTGGGCCCTGGGAATGTCAAAAATGGAAAATATGAAAATACCGCATGTAGGGTATCAAATTAAAGGGAATTTTAATGCAAGTAACTTTTTTTCATGCATATAAGCACTATTGAAAATTCTTGGGCCTGGGGCTTAATAAATGGGTGGTTTTGGGGGAGGTCAAAAATGGAAAATATGAAAAACCACTGGACCGATTTCCACCAAACTTGGCACAAATTTTTTACGCAACGGGAGAACCAACATAAGATAGGTGTTTTGGGCCCGGGGGGGGATGTCAAAAATGAAAAATATGAAATATGAAAATACTGTGGAGTGTCAAATTAAAGGAAATTTCAATGCAAGTAACAATTTTACATGCATATACGTACTATTGAAAATGTTTGGGCCCTGGGGCTCAATAAATGGGTTGCAACGGAGGGATGTCAAAAATGGAAAATATGAAATACCGTATGTGACATGCATATATGCACTATTAAAAATTTTGGTCTCCGGGGCTCAATAAATTGGTGGAATTGGAGGAGGGGTGATGTCAAAAATGGAAAATATGAAAATACCGCACGTGGGGTATCAAATTAAAGGGAATTTCAATGTAAGTAACAATTTGACGTGCATATTGATTTGGATTATTATAAATGTCCCCCCCCCCCTGCTTGGTGGATGTGAAAAAAACAGCATAAATGGTATCAAATTAAAGTGAATTTCCTAGCAAGTAAAAATATGACACCACTTTCTCCCAAGCAAACCCGGGCTGTGTCATTTTTATAGGCGTTAAAATTTCTCCAACATTCCAACCCCAGTCTTTTGGTATTAGATCATTGCCGAGCCGTTGCTGGACTTGTAAATATACTCTGTAAAAGTGCTGCTTGGCAGCATCAGAAGTAGGTGGCAGACTTTCTTACTTTACAGGTTTTAAGCTTTTTTTCTTTTTTGAAATCGCTTTAGTAAAACTTGTATGTCTGTATTTATCAACACATGTAATTTTTTTTGGTGCATTATACATATACAGGAGAATTAATAGACCATTTTTATATATAGATGTTTGAGGTTGATTTTCCAGTTTAAATGCTTCGATCGCTTCTTTTAAATCTAAGTTTATTGATTTTTTTTCAATCGAATTAAAAACCGATTTTTTACCTTTACCATAAAAGCATGATGTTGTGTCACAGCCGGTTAGAGCATGCAAAAATAGTATATTCTCTTTGCAAAATTTATGCTTTCTAAAGCTGTTATCAGAAGAAAATAGACTAGCACTCATGGTTCCTCTCGTGGGTTTTAAGAGATAAATTTTCTTATTACTAGGTGTAAGCGCAGTAATGAGCACCAAAATATCTACGTCCTCTGCACAGTGGATAAAACTGTGAAAAGCAGCCAATTTATGTGAGTATGGATACAGTTTTATCCACAGACTAGTTAGTATTCCGTTATCAGACTCAAATTTCCAATCAGAACTTAACATTATTAAACAAATAGCTGTCAACAATGGTTACCAACCTAGCCTCATAGATCACTTGTTAAACAAAAAATTTTATTCACAAGCTTTAAAACTAGTTTACCCTCCCTCAACACAGATTAAAAGATATCACACTCTCACCTACATAGGTTCTGCTTCTGATAATATTGGTAAATATTTCACACAAAGGAATGTAAATATAGCTTTTAAGACGCAGTCTTCTTTGGGAAAATATATTAAAAATAATAAGAGTAAAACAGATAAACTGCAAAAGTCTGGTGTTTACAAATTATCCTGTGGGTCTTGTAATAAAGTGTATATCGGACAGACAGGTAGATCTTTCGAAAAAAGAATGTATGGTCACAATTATAGTTTTAGATATAATGATGGCAAATCAAATTATGCAAATCACTTGTTAGAAAAAGACCATAGTTATAATGACAATTTTGAAATTTTACATTTATCTGATAAAGGTCCAAAGCTTGATTTATTAGAAACCCTTGAAATTAATAAACACAAATATTTAAATGTATTATTAAATGATCAGTTAGATCTAAATAGCTCGCCTCTGCTTAATTTGTATAAATAGACTTGGTATATGTTATGTTATATGTTTGTGTAATGTGTATAAATCTTATTGACACGAGATTACTATCGCTCTCTATACAACAGCACTTGTATTATATTTTATATTCTGTATCGTTTGTACGAAAATTAGTCAGCTTATACCATCTGATGAAGGCACTGTGTTGCCGAAACAGCTGTCATGGTTTTATAATTTTTAATAAATTGACGAGTGGAAATCACAAAAACTATTTTATGGTTTTATTTTTTACTATAATTTACAATGGATTTTCACCAAGTAAAGGCATCAAGCATTAATTATCTTTTTTTGAGGCTATCCATGCTTGACGCATGACATTGTATTCACGATCTACAAGACATATGAGGGTTGAGCCACTTTTTCTGGATATAATTCTTATGCAATCGCCATAATTTTCTTTTAATTTAGCAATAATGGTATTTGGATGACAAGCATCATGTCCTGTTTAAGAAAATTAGATATTAAATAAAATAAACATGAAAATTTAATTTAAAAAATAGTATAATTATAATTTATAATTAAGCAATATATTTACCTAATAATGCAATTAATTCTGTGAGCGTAAACTGGGTATCATCACTGTCACTTAAATAATCAAAAATCAATTCCATTTGACGTGAGATTTTTACATCCTTGAGTCGACCTTTAGCATCACTTGTGTCACGAGTGTAACTGTTTAAAACTTTTTTGTGACAACTGCGGTGATATCTCGCTTGTACAGCTACCAAATCATCACAAGAAATTCGTCGTAGAATTGCTTTTCCTAATTCGTCATTATGTTCTGCAATCATTTCTGATAATTTTTCTTTAAAAGTAGGACTTTGAATTATAGAAATATTTTTGCGTTGATTAATACTTAATCTCGTATTACTTTTATCGGCATCTAATCCACAAATTATACAAAGTTTTTTGAAATCAAACAATTCTTTACTCTTTCTGACTTTACTCTTGACTGGGCTATATTTACTTTTTTTCGACAAAGTGCCTAAATCCTTATAACACAAAACATCATTCCTTTTTAACGTATATTTTTCTCGACATTTCCTGTGCACTAAAATTGAATCAACTTTTTTTGACATTTCATATTTTCCATCGTTTCTCTCAGAGCTAACTCTTATTAAATTCGGTAGTCCTCGAGTCACTTTTTCTGTATCTTCAATACAAAGATCAGCATTACAAATAAAACATATTTCAGTATCACACTGGTCCATATTTAATACCTAAAAATCAAAAAACCTTATGTAGCACTTATGTTCAGTAAAAGTATTCTTTAAAACTTCACCACTAGTGAAGTCAAAATATCTCTTTTGAAAATTTTTTTATTTTAAATTTTAAATCCACCGTTTTTACCAAATTTGTTTCTTTAAATATGTGCCTTTTATAAACTTTTAATGTATGTAAAAAATGATCAGTACAAATAATTTTTTTTTTTTAGAAAAAATGCGTTCTTTACGTTTAATTTTTTTAAATGGTCAAAAAATGGTGTCAGAAAGGCCAAAACATTTTGTTAATTAACCACCCGAAAGTATTTTTAATAAGCTTTAATTTAAGCCGTCGTACACCTTTGTGCCACAATCTTGCCATACTTTATGAGCACTCAAAGTTTTTTTTGTGAATTGCGATTTTTTTGAGGTAATATTCAACATTTCAATATGAAATTTGTGGAGTTTATAGTACTCCACAAAGGTTACCTTTCCCTCAAGTTTCATCAACTTTCATTAATTTGTGTTAAAACAACAGCAGTTTGTTTATAAACGCCATCGCCACTTTATTTATTTATTAACAATAATAATAATATCGACTTCCGTATTAAGGCTAAAAATTTTATTCATTTATCATAGAATACTGAAAAAATTTCACATTAAAATTGGTTTGTTAGGTCCAAAGATATTTATAAAAACGCTATTTTGCAACTTAAATTGTTAATAAAAAAATAAACGGGTTGATTTTACACAAAACTTAACTGTTAGCTCAACTTGATCCCATTAACCAATTTAGCATACAAAAAATGACTCCCATAACAATTCACATTTGATTTTTATTTTGACTCCACTACATGTGTTCACAAATAAATAAATATTAGCATGTATAAAAAGTATAAATAAAAACTTTAAACTGCAATTTCTTTTACCTGTTTTATATGATAAAAACAAAAATATTTGTAATGCTTTGATTATAACCTTTGAAGAAATATCAACTGCGTTACTGCTCCGTTCTTGTATAGCAGATGTTTGTATGCCACACCACAACAATGGGTGTTGCACGCGCAGCTACATTTACAGTTGCACACTCGAGGGGAATAGAACGCCGCGCCGTTTAAAAATTTTACCTGTTTTCTAGGGTCTTGTTTTTAGAGTATAGGTATAATCAGGTAAGATAAATAACATGAATAGATAGATTTAGCATTGTAGTAGCTATAACGTTAATTTCAAGTACTCAAATAAACCCACTTAAAAGATACATGTATGTAACGCAAAGGAGGCACCTTTTTTTAGTATACACAATTTTTATTTATTTTTTTTAATTTTGAAAATGATTTTAATTTTCATGAGTGTAGTTTTTGATGCAGAACACTTGCAGCTTTCAAATACAATTTTTTGTATTTCGATATCTCTATTTTTAAGATTAATAAAGGCAGATAAACTCTGAATTTTAGAGTAAATTTAAAATATGTCGAAATACTCACTTTTGAAAAGGTTTATTTTTTTAAATAACTACTTCAAAAGTAGTTTTCATTATTATAAAATAAAAAGTTTATCTCTTTTAAAGGTAAATTAGTAAAGAACTACTATTTTTTTTAAATTTTATTGTATAGTACTTGTAATTTTGTGGTTTCACTTCTTTTTGTATCTACAGTAAATATTTATACACTATATTCTTTATGTTCAAATAAAATATTTATGTAAAAATCAACAAATTTTGAAAGCTATACTGTTCCCCTTCAAAACTAGCCTTTATTTAACTGGCTACGCTTAGATTAAAGAAAGTTATGATATTTTTGAATAGACGCGCCTGGCTAATTTAGCAAATTACGCAGGATCAGGGGCAAACGCTCATCATTACCAATTTTCAGGAAAACAGTTCCATTAACGTAAAAATATGTAAGGAGACTTTCTGAAGGAAATTGTTTGCTCTTCAATATACACCTTTTTATTTCTTCCAACTGTACATATTTACGGAGTGCTTTAAGAAAATCTGTCTTTACGATTTTTCCAGACCATTTTCAGAAAACCCTAGAAAGGTAAACATGCAAAGATTTTTTTATATTAATTATTAACGTTTATTTAACACGTGCACCAAATATTGCTTTGCCCCAATTTTTTATCAAGTCAAAATCTCTGGCGACTGGACTACTGCTGTGGGTAGGGGGAATAATTGTTTTCGAATGCAATTATGAAAAGGCCAGGAGGTTGAGATTACAGATTACTATTATAAATTATAACATTAAACTTTCCCTAAAAAATATGATTGGATATATGTATATTTCATTGTTGTATGTAGGGAGACAAACTGTACTTTCTGTTGTAATAAATTATATAAAAACTAATTTTTACTACTGCACAAACTACAATGTTTCGTCTTGGCTCTACCTTACTGATATTAATTGGTGCTGAAAATCTAATTGAAATAAATTTAATCAAATTAAGTTAACCTTAGGATTTTGTGTTAGATCATCATGGCACAAACCACCTTAAGGTGGGTTCTGTAAAGGACTCAGCTATGTACATAAAATGAAAAGAAATAGTCTTAAAATTTAGAACTGTTTAATTGCATACATTCCTTTTATAGACAAGACAGGAAGAACAACGGTTGTAAGAAATATATTTATAAAGCCAGAACAATGATGAATTACTTTTGTATGATTTGTGATTAATACAATAATAGAGGCTCTTTCTGATATTTTTAAATGTACTCTAACAAACTAAAAATATTAGAATAAAGTATAATATTAGCGTTTTCTGTTTTAGGTCACCACCCTGCACAAAGAACTGTGCACTGTGTACAGAAAGGTGAGAAATATTCTTTAAAATTTAGACCTCTTTAATTACATATAATATATAGTGTGTAAGTTTTTAACACAATTATTTACAGTCTACTAACATACCAACCACTAGATAGATCTTGATCAAACAAGTACTGTCAGTTTTCAACCTTCTGATAGTACCTACCAACATTATTCTGACCAGACCAAAGTGATGTGAAAATCAAAATCATTTGTCAGATCAGAATGTATCCAGTCATTAACAATAGTAGACTGTGAAGTAATAGAGGAGCCGCTAACATTTACCTCTACATATATGCGTAGTACAAACATATTCCTTTTGATACCCAAAGCAAGGAAGAACAACAGACAGTTGTCAGAAGCTCATAAGGTATTCCGTTTCAATTTTATTCTAGTTATACTAAAAAATTTTACTGGAGAGGGATTGACGTTTGTCTGCAAGTGAGTGGGGAAGTGGTGTTTAGAGCGATCTTATTGGCCGAAACTATACAGCACAGTGTTGTCAACTCGTACTTGTTTCGCTGTTTGTGCGTTACCATGTGCGCATAGTAAATTGAAAAGTACTTTGAAAGTGCGTTTACTTTTATGTGATTGAAATTTAACAGTTTTAAAATTTACAATATATTTTAGTGCATTTGCATGATTTAGTTATATTTTTTAAATTTAGTGATTATTAGTCTAAGATTCAGAAGTGATTTTGTGGTAAAATTTAAGTATTTAGTGTACTAAGTGATAGTGATTGTTAATATTATCCATTCAGCTATGTCCGACACCAGTACGAGTGCTTCAGCTATACGCAAGAGGCAAGACAACTTATCTGTTCAGTACGTGAATATTTTGAAAAAAAAAAAGCAAATGGGGGGGCGTTAATTTCCGTAAATAAAGTTTTAGAGCGTACATCTGCCGCATGCGAAGTAGGGAAGAATCTTATAGTACGTATAGGAAAAGAGAAACACGATCTTCTCACTGATTTTAGTGATACAGAGTCCAAGTTTCAAACACCTAATAAAAAAGTAAATATAGACAAAAGAGTTGCAAAGTTAGATTCTTTCCAAGAAAATGCAATTCGACAGCACATTTATAGCTGCTATTGTAGAAAAGAGCACCCAACAATAAATAAACTTCATAAGTCGTGTTAGCAGCTGCTGATCTTTTTTGCAGGTAGTAATAAATCATCTGTTAGGAAAGTAATGCAAAATATCAGTTTTAAGTTTACAAACATTTCGGGCAGAAAAGTTCTTATGTGGACGAGAAATTCAAACTAAATCTATTGAAGACATAGTCTGGTTAGACGAAACATAGGTCACAGTTTACGAAAAGGCTGGACAGATGATACTGTGGATGGAACAATTAAAATACCGTTAGGACGAGGGGGTAGATATATTATTATACATGCTGGGACATCAAAAGGTTTCATACCTAACATTTTTTATACCTTTAAGTCAAAGAAAACAAGTGACTTCCACGAAGAAATGAACTCTGAAAACTTTACCAAGTGGTTCACAGATGTAATGGGGCAAATTTTGGGCTATGAGTTTTGTATACAAGGTTTTACGGGACATGTGGTATTGTGTGGCAAGTTATATTTTTAGCTGGTGAAGTCATGATTAGTCACCAGTTAGGCATTTGTTTATTATAAAATAGTTCGCTGTCTGGGTGCGGCCAGCCAAATGGTCTCATGCTGGTCAACGGAAAAATAAGTGACCAGGATGGAACGGGTGGAGAAAACTGGTTTCAAAGACGTAGATAAACGGAATTGTGGCACCGAATGCTAGCGAAGCATGGCAGTCTCCAGCCTACCACGAAACTGTACAGATGTAGTCTACAGTGAGCGTGAACGATCCCGGTAGGCCGAAAAGTTACGGTAGGCCTACCGAGCTTTTTATACTAAGTGTTAAAAATGGTAAATAATATGTAAAGGTTGAACTTACTTGAAACAGAAAAAACGTGTGAATACAGATTGGACGTTTAGAACATTATTTTTGTGATTTTTAAAGTTGTGATTGAATATATGTATATTTCATTGTTGTATGTAGGGAGACAAACTGTACTTACTGTTGTAATAAATTATATAAAAACTAATTTTTACTACTGCACAAACTACAATGTTTAGTCTTAGCTCTACCTTACTGATATTAATTGGTGCTGAAAATCTAATTGAAATAAATTTAATCAAATTAAGTTAACCTTAGGATTTTGTGTTAGATCATCATGGCACAAACCACCTTAAGGTGGGTTCTGTAAAGGACTCAGCTATGTACATAAAATGAAAAGAAATAGTCTTAAAATTTAGAACTGTTTAATTGCATACATTCCTTTTATAGACAAGACAGGAAGAACAACGGTTGTAAGAAATATATTTAGAAAGCCTGAACAATGATGAATTACTTTTGTATGATTTGTGATTAATACAATAATAGAGGCTCTTTCTGATATTTTTAAATGTACTCTAACAAACTAAAAATATTAGAATAAAGTATAATATTAGCGTTTTCTGTTTTAGGTCACCACCCTGCACAAAGAACTGTGCACTGTGTACAGAAAGGTGAGAAATATTCTTTAAAATTTAGACCTCTTTAATTACATATAATATATAGTGTGTAAGTTTTTAACACAATTATTTACAGTCTACCAACGTACCAACCACTAGGTAGATCTTGATCAGACAAGTACTGTCAGTTTTTAACCTTCTGATAGTACCTACCAACATTATTCTGACCAGACCAAAGTGATGCGAAAATCAAAATCATTTGTCAGATCAGAATGTATCCAGTCATTAACAATAGTAGACTGTGAAGTAATAGAGGAGCCGCTAACATTTACCTCTACATATATGCGTAGTACAAACATATTCCTTTTGATACCCAAAGCAAGGAAGAACAACAGACAGTTGTCAGAAGCTCATAAGGTATTCCGTTTCAATTTTATTCTAGTTATACTAAAAAATTTTACTGGAGAGGGATTGACGTTTGTCTGCAAGTGAGTGGGGAAGTGGTGTTTAGAGCGATCTTATTGGCCGAAACTATACAGCACAGTGTTGTCAACTCGTACTTGTTCTGCTGTTTGTGTGTTACCATGTGAGCATAGTAAATTGAAAAGTACTTTGAAAGTGCGTTTACTTTTATGTGATTGAAATTTAACAGTTTTAAAATTTACAATATTATATTTTAGTGCATTTGCATGATTTAGTTATATTTTTTAAATTTAGTGATTATTAGTCTAACATTCAGAAGTGATTTTGTGGTAAAATTTAAGTATTTAGTGTACTAAGTGATAGTGATTGTTAATATTATCCATTCAGCTATGTCCGACACCAGTACGAGTGCTTCAGCTATACGCAAGAGGCAAGACAACTTATCTGTTCAGTACGTGAATATTTTGCAAAAAGAAAAAGCAAACGGGAGGGGGCTGTTAATTTCCGTAAATAAAGTTTTAGAGCGTACATCTGCCGCATGCGAAGTAGGGAAGAATCTTATAGTACGTATAGGAAAAGAGAAACACGATCTTCTCGCTGATTTTAGTGATACAGAGTCCAAGTTTCAAGCACCTAATAAAAAAATAAATATAGACAAAAGAGTTACAAAGTTAGTTTCTTTCCAAGAAAATGCAATTCGACAGCACATTTATAGCTGCTATTGTAGAAAAGAGCACCCAACAATAAATAAACTTCATAAGTCGTTAGCAGCAGCTGATCTTTTTTGCCGGTAGTAAATCATCTGTTAGGAAAGTAATGCAAAATATCGGTTTAAAGTGTACAAACATTTCAGGCAGAAAAGTTCTTATGGAAAGTGAAAGTGTAGTTGCTTTACGTTGTAGATTTCTACGAGAAATTCAAACTAAATCTATTGAAGACGTAGTCTGGTTAGACGAAACATAGGTCACAGTTTACGAAAAGGCTGGACAGATGATACTGTGGAAGGAACAATTAAAATACCTTTAGGACGAGGGGGTAGATATATTATTATACATGCTGGGACATCAAAAGGTTTCATACCTAACATTTTTTATGCCTTTAAGTCAAAGAAAACAAGTGACTTCCACGAAGAAATGAACTCTGAAACTTTACCAAGTGGTTCACAGATGTAACGGGGCAAAATTTGGGCTATGAGTTTTGTATACAAGGTTTTTTACGGGACATGTGGTATTGTGTGGCAAGTTATATTTTTAGCTGGTGAAGTCATGATTAGTCACCAGTTATGCATTTGTTTATTATGAAATATATCGCTGTCTGGGTGCGGCCAGCCAAATGGTGTCACGCTGGTCAACGGAAAAATAAGTGACCAGGATGGGATGGGTGGAGAAAACTGGTTTCAAAGACGAAGTTAAACGGAATTGTGGCACCGAACGCTAGTGAAGCGCGGCAGTCTCCAGCCTACCACGAAACTGTACAGATGTAGTCTACAGTGAGCGTGAACAATCCCGGTAGGCCTACCGAGCTTTTTATACTAAAGTGTTAAAAATGGTAAATAA
This sequence comes from Magicicada septendecula, assembly GCA_034769895.1. Taxonomy (NCBI): domain Eukaryota; kingdom Metazoa; phylum Arthropoda; class Insecta; order Hemiptera; family Cicadidae; genus Magicicada; species Magicicada septendecula. The sequence goes on along the minus strand of JAWRYS010000209.1, from coordinate 95,502 downwards.
TATGTAAAGTGTGAACTTACTTGAAACAAAAAACATGTGAATACAAATTGGTCGTTTAGAACATCTTTTTTGTGATTTTTAAAGTGAATTATAGCTGGTGGTGCAACAACCCGAAGACTCCACAACTAAAGAGATGAGTAACCACAAAGGACAAAAAACAATTTACCAAAATTATTCAAAATTTGTTTTTACTGAAAAATTACTTTAAAATATGAAAAGGATGAGATCTCAATAGGGTGTGTAAGCGTGAGTGAGAGATAAAAGGGAGGGGGGAAATTTTACGAATTACTAAGTACTGATTTGCAGATAAAAAACTTTCTTTTGTCATATATATATTTTTCTTTGAACTATTACATTACAAAGAAAATATTAAGGTTTTTTGTTAATATAAAATAAGATTTTGTCATAATAATGTGTTAGTTTAATTATTACGCCACTCTATCCATAACCTTATCTGTGTTTCAATAAGTTCGCCTAGACGGCCCTGTAGTTTTTTCCGTGAGGGAGTGTATATTTAATTGTTAATTTATCAAAATTGTTTCTTCGGGGAGTGTGAATGGTTTCCACATTTCCTCCACAAAAATGTGGTGGCGACCTTAAGTTAGGCCTACTTGGATACAGAGATAGGTTTGGGTAGACGGCGTTTTTTGTATTATTGAATAGGTTATAAGGTGTCATTTTGTGGGTATGATTTGTAATGTAACACATTGTGTCTAAAAATTTTGTATAAAATTTGTTTGTGCAATTTATATAATTCAAAAAGATGGCAGATAATGAAAATGAAATTAGTTTAACTGACTGCCATAATGATTGACTCTGGGGTACATTTTGACCCCAGTGTCAACAAAAGAAAGGGATAGGTCTAAAGATGAGGTGATGAATTTACTGCAGTTGCTTTTAGAGCAACAAAATACAATGAAAGAACAACAAAAGGTATTATTCAATGAAATGAGAGAACAAAATGCTATAGTTTGATGCAGGAAATGAAAGAACAAAATGCTAGTTTAGTGGATGAAATGAAAGAGCATTGTGATGATATTATTAATGATTTTAAAAAACGGGCTGAGAAGTGGAAAAGAGATGTAGGTAAATTTAACGAGAACAAAGACGACCAGGTTATGAACACTAAGGTGATGTTAGTGTAAGTGATAACTATAATAATGATATGGCGAATAATAATGGTGACAGTTGAAAAGGTAGTATTAGAGAGTAAAATATTGAATAATGGTAATGATGATGAGATTGTAGGGGGAGTAGAAGTTGGTGATGAGGCGGTAGTTAATGAGTTTGAGAGAGAGTGCGAAGTGAGGTTAGGTGAGCCTGAGGGGCAAAGGGCAAATTTTCCCTGTGTTTTAAGCGGAGTAAGTACTCCACATGTGGTTTTCGAGGACGAAGGTTCCTCCAGAGGTTATGTGGGAGACATGGTGTCTCCAAGTGGTCCCCTAATTTTTTGTTGTATACCTGGTAGAGCCAGGAGTTGTTTTAGTGATTTTGTGGTGCCCTATGCAAGGAGTGAGGTAGTTAAGGGGGGTTATGATAGGTATTATGATGAGAGGTGGATAAAGAGAGATAGAGATTTTTAATGTTAATAGAGGTTATGAAATATAATCCAGATTTTACACATTGAGAGAGTTAAGAAAATTGATGACTTACCTTATAATGAGACTGGGGTAACTGGTGAAGCAGATGATGATGATATTGTGACGTACCTTATTGTGACAAATAATCCCAAGGGCGACTTGACTGTACACGAAGTTGACAAGGTATATGATATAATATTATGGAATAATCCTGCTTTTGTTTACTATAATATTGTGGATAATGATACAAATTTAAATGATGGTGGTGGTACAAGAGGTAAGACTTAATTAGACAATACTGAAATGTGCATGAACAGTATTAGGTTGATCTATAATGATGGGGGTTAGACATATGTTGATGGACATTTGATTATTTGGTTAATGGTTTTGGTACTTGGCTTGATAATATAATGATTTTGGGGAACAATGATATTGTATGTGAAGTATATTCTATATAAGTTTATATTGGGGTTAAATGTATTAGGTAATGTTATTGTTATTGTAGGGTATCTGAGGATACATTTTGTTGCGTGTGTATATTGTATTTTGTGTAGTAATGTTTATAATTTTGTTTGAATGATAATTGACATTACTAAATTTTTATTATGTAATTAAATTGATTTGAAATGGTTAAAGATGTGAATTTTGGTAATAAATTATAAATGATCAGAATTTGATACTTGAAATGTGAAATTAAAAGTTGAAATGGTTTATTTCAATATGATGTATTTATGAGTAGTTATACACACAACATTTGGGAAGTTGGAAAATTTATTCAAACTATGTTGAAGTGTGATTTTTATTAATATATCTGTTTGCTGTCATCATAACTGAATTTTAATTTTAAAATTGTATAGGTAATAGACGTGTGTGATTGTAATCTTCAGACTTCTGTTACCTACAAAATTCAGTAGCTAATGTTAGATTAGCATTCTTCTTTGTGAGATCGATACAGTAGACTTGAATTGTTTTTTATTAGTGTTACATATCATAAATTTAAGGTGCATATATTCAAGAGAGAAAAGACTGGTTCAAGACCTGAAAAATGATGATACTGTTCTGAATGATCCATGATTAATATATAGATAGAGGCTCTTCCTGAATTTCCCTAAGTGTATTTCAATAAATTAAAATGTTAGCATTAACATCTAATATAATTTTTAAATATTTCTTAATGTACCAGATAGTTCCTCACCACAGATGTCTGAAACCCAAAGAAACATAATTGTTGGTAAGAAATATTTTCTTTTTAATAACCAAGTTGTTTTATGGTAATGGGATAAAATTGAAATTTAATTATTTCCATATATGACAATTTTATTTCTATTTTGCTAAACAACATTTTATAGTGTAAACTGATGATGAAATTATAATAATTTCGAAAAGGCCTTATTTATAAAAATAAAAAAGTTTACTGATTTTGGTGGAGGTATATAATAATTTTATTTCTGTTTGAGAAAGCTTGTATCTAACCACAGTGATAAAAGCATTTAGTCATATTAGCGTAAGGCCAACAAAAGCCAATTAAAATCCAAGGGTTTATACATTTCTGATCTTAAATTGTATAAGTAAACAGCTTTTTACAAAAAAAAGTTCCAAGATATCATAGTAAAGGTCAATACATGATTGCTACTGCCTTGTACATTAAAAGATACATGCACAGTAAGAAAGTGATCAGAACTGATTAGAGTACTCTACACAATTAATGCTTATTATTTCTTGTCAAACTGTGTAAATTTAAAAGTATTCATTACCAATTTAATTAATCCATTAGGTTGGGTGTACATGTGCTTGTGACAGAAAATGATGACAAACATAATACTGCTGAATCATGATTGCTATTAGCTCTATCTGAAACTAGTTATTTTATTCCATAATCAGGAAATCAAGTAGAACAGTTGTATAAGTTGTTTGTTTTATGTTTTAAGGTTTTGCATCGTGGAATTAAAAAATGTAGCAGGTTTTGACCTTTTACAACACACAAAAATGGTAAGATTGTTTTTTAGAGTTAAGGAATTATATATTATTAATTAGTGTACAGTGTAAACAGAATGTATTAGGAAAAGATTTTCAAACAGAAAAAATATACCACTGTCATGTTTTGAAATTGGTGTGACATCGTTATCATAAACTATGTGTATTAGACTGCATAACCTGTTCACAGCCGTAGGTCAGATATTACAGTAGATTATCACTTTATTTCTTTCGTCGCCATGCTATTTGCCTTTTTGGTACTATTTTATGTCTCTAGATAATTGGGAACCTATCACAGCTTGATAGATCCATAAGTTTCCTCCATGAATATTTGTGTCATTCCAGTGTATCGAGACTGCCTTCTAATTATTTTGAAATGTTGTCAAATAAGATCATTCCTTGTATGATCTTTGCTGCACTTAAATGAATTGATGCTAGTGTCACAACCATATACCGTTATCATCACAGCCACCATAGTTTTGTAAAATTTGATAACTTTTCTCCTTCCTATTAGATTTCTTTGAATGTTCCCCAAGTCTGTGAAATTTGTGCAACATTTTACTTCTATCTATTAATTTACTAAAGAATATGTGAGAGCCTAAATTATTATAATTTCTAATTGTATCTAAAAATTGGGGTGACGTCACAATTTTTGTCTGTAAGTTTCCATCCTGAATCTCCATATTTGTGTTTTTCAATAAATATTTCTTAATTGTATTGTTTAGGAATTGAGAATACAACATTCTTAATTAGAGTTAAGAACTGGAAAACTGCTTGTTGCAGCTTATCTTCCATGCTTGTGAACACAACCTGGTCATCTGTAAACAACACTGTTCAAGCATAACCATTCATTGTCCACACTTATTTCAAAACATTCTGCCATTCCTAATAGCATCATCAATATAAAAGTTAAACAGCACAGCATGTAGTTTCTCACATTGTTCCACAAATTTGACCCTATCTTAATACTAGTGCAAAGCAAACTGAGTTCTTACTTTCAACCGACCATTTATCTGTTAAGGGAATGTCTCACGATAAATTTTGAATGCATCAACCAATTTTAGTATGCATGTCCACATTTTTACACCATATACCACTATGCTTTTTTAGAATGATTCCCAAAATGTGAGGAACAAAAAATGTAAGGAGGCAAAATTTGAAAACAAATCCATGTGTAGTATAAATTAAGGACAACTTTAACCAGAATGTGAATATAGTGTTTGGTTTTAGGAAATTTTAGGTCATTATAATAACTTAGGTCATTCAAGTCGAATCTAGGATCAACTGTTGATTTGCTTTTTAATTTTAAATAAATGTACATTCTTGCCACCATGAGATAGGGACCTGCATGTGCATCATTCAGTCTGAGGGGTTCAGATATTGTCGGTGATGATTCATACAAGGCGCCATCAACTATGAAATTATTCTCCAAACATGGGGCAATAAGCAGTAGATTCTTCTGTAACTGCAATGGGGTATAAGTATAAGCAGCCAGCCAAGTTTGCATCACCGGCTTTGTTATTGTGACTTGTAAAATATTATATCCATATATCTGTAATTCGCAACTTGTATCATTTAGTTCAACATTGTTAAATAAGTGATAATGATTGTGTTACATTTGTTTGGCAATTAAAGTGTGAACAGTGATTTCATGTGGTGTCAGTTATTCTGTTTCTACTGTTCAAATGTGACAAACATTGGAACAGGGCAGTTTGTAGAAGAGTTTAGTGTGTATAATAATTGATTTGCAGAAATGGATAGCAGTCAAAAGATGGTGGAAGCTTTTCCTAGCACTATTACTCCAAAGACAGGAAAGAGAAGCGCTGGAGGAACAACAGACAGGGCTATTACTGCAAAGTGAGGAAGACAAAAAGGCGAAAGCAGTAATAAACGGAAGATCAAAACAATAATAGGATGAGAAACATACGTAGGAATCTAAGGATACCATTTATACAGGACCAACAGCATGCCACTACAAAGCTAAGTTTATCTCGAGGTGAGCTGAATAAGCAAATTACTAGAATACCTGAAGTAGGAGAATCAATGTCAACCAAAATATCCTAAGTAGAGGAATGTGTAGTAAGCATGAAATAATCAGTTGCGAGTTGAACACAAATTTGAAGTAAAACAATAATAAAAGTACAGCCATGTACTTCAAAATAAAAATGCTGAATCCACAGTGCCAATGAAAAATACAAATTAAGATAATAAAGAAAATGGCTTTGCCTGTAGTATGGCTAGGCTAGTTCATGTCAAGGCCCCAACAACGCTAGATGACATACCTTCAGCAATTTGAAGCCATTGCTTGTGCAAATAATAGGACAGAGAAAGCAGTTTCATTTGTTCTTGTTTTAAAAGAACTCAACTGCAGAGCTACCACAACAAATGGCTAGTCTGAAGGCCAGAACACCTACGATGAATTATTCAAAGCTCTGGAATTACAGTACAGTGACCAGCATTTACACATGTACTGTGCTGAACTGACAGCAAGACACCAGTGTTCTTCAAAATTTCAAGGAAGCATCAACAGGCTGATTAGACTGCCTATCCTGAAGTACTGGGGGAGCTTTGGTTGTGGGTTGCAGTGAATTGTTCAGATGCTATTGTTTGTGCTTTCCAGTTTGAAGCTGCTGAATTTAAAAAAAAACTTATGCTGAATTGATAAAAACTCGGACATTACGGTGACCAGTATCTGTGTGATGTGTACTGTGCTCAAGTGAGACCAAGATGACAGCATTCTGAGAAGAGCCTTCAGAAGTTTGAAAGAGATCTCGACCGACAGGATTGGTTTATCCTGAAGCATTGGAGGACTTCCAGACTGATTGCTCATCCTATGTTTATTAGCCATCAACTGCTGATAGCTAACAATAGTGTTGATGATGTGATTCTTGCCATGGAGGTTATGAATGCTTAAGTATGTTTAGTGGACTTAAGAGAGAACGTCCTGAATGTTGGCCAAGAGACCACAAAGTTTTGCGTGGCTGTGTGATACTGTCAACCAGCCATTTATTCAAGCAAGCATGGTGGTCGAAGGAGTCAACAGACGCAGAGAACGAGTTATCCCCCTGGGTTGTGGATGCGGAAATGGAAGAACTACTGCTTATTGCTGAGTTAAAGTAACCACTCATGAGAGCCACTGAAGGAAAAGGATTGGGTGCAAGTAAACAAGATGAAGCGGGCATTTGTGGGACAGACTGGGAAGACTTTTTATGGGATGAAAATTAGGTTGCTGAAGAGGGTGTTATGCAAGAAACTGGAAGCAAAGTGGAATTGAAGAAGAGGTATTTGTGAGTGATGAAGAAAGTGCTCTGGAAGTTGAAAGAGGACTTTCCAGAGTCAAACTTACTGTAAAGAACTCAACTGGAATTGTCATCAGTTTGGAATGAACAGACTTAAGAAGGGGGGTGGGCCAACCTGCTGGCATGTGTCATTCGGTCTGCATGGTGCTGACAAGAAAGAGGACTTTCCAGAGTCAAACTTACTGTAAAGAACGCAACACGAATTGTCATCAGTTTGGGATGAACAGGCTTAAGAAGGGGGTAGGCCAACCTGCTGGCGTGTGTCATTCGGTCTGCATAGTGCTGACAAGATTGGTAATGATGCATACAAGGTACTGTTCCCGTGTATGTTGGAGTCCTCAACTACACAGTTGTTTTTGAACGTCAGTGGGTATAAATATAAGCAGCCAGTTGGTGGCTATGTTTAGTGTGATCGGCAATATTGGTGTGCATTGGCAGGATTGTTGTTATTGTGAATCACTGTATGCAGACATCTGTAATTGGTAACTTGTATAATTTAATGTGACTTTGTTAAATAAGTGGATAACTTGTAGTGGGTTACATTAGTGTCTGTTGAACATCAAAACTCTAAGAACTATTGTACATGAGTGGTTAATTCAACTGTAATAAAGTTCTACTGGTGATGTGGTGCCAAATTCTGTTTCCACTGTTCAAATATGACAGTCCATGCGACTGTCATAACATGTTAAATAGAAAAAATGTATATCTCTATTAGAACAGAATAAACAAGAAATTGAATATGAACATAGTGATTCCCCAGGAAATGAGAATGACAAACATGATAACGTAACAAAGAAGACTATAAATCTGTGAATAAATACGTAATAATAAATCACCCAGAAATGTTGAGTGCAGAAAAGTCTCACTCTGTTACAAAATTATATGTACTTATTAAATATCATATTTTGCCAATCACGAATTTCCTTTAGTTTAAATAGTAAACTGAAAACCAAACCTTACCTACCAAATCTCGCACATTAACATATTATCTATTTTGCATTACATTCATTAATAAAAATTCTTCATAATTGGTACACGTCGTCAGTGCACGGTGTATCAGTACTATGATGTACTCAAGACATCAAAAATGTAGTGCAGGTACGGTTGCATTGAGAAAGTTACAAATTTCGTTATCTCAGCTACTATGCTGGACAGATCTATTTTAGCCAGAGTATTTGTACAGAATGCTAACCATTTATCTGGTCTGCCATACATACACTTAATTTAACAGAGGCCTTTGAAATTATAGTGAACAAAAACAATTAACTATGAAAACTCTTTCTTTACTAATAACACTCCCAGCAAGTCACTCAATGTGCTGCACCAAGATTGTAGCGGGGCATTTTTGGGCATACCTGGGGTAATAACAGAATTTGTATTTTTTCATAAATAATAATTAACTTGTTGAGTGATAGAAAAATGTAATGACCGAGAGGTAAATTTGTTATGTGGAAGCGATCCCAACAACGGCAACACTGCTTGAGGCGTTGAAAACAAAGTTATTAGACAATATTCATATAAACAGTTTTAATAACCGGCAAACTGTACCAAAGTCAGTTCAAGGACAATGACGAACCCGGAAAACGTAAACACGTTACACAACCAGACATCAGGCGATGTGTTGCGTCAGCAATTTATATAACAACTGTGTGTCATCGGTTTCGTCAGAGCCTATCCTGGGTGTGTCACGCCAGCAACGGTGTGAGGCACCGAACAAACAGTCGCAAAACAACATCTGAGTTATACAGACGCTAACCACTGTGCGTCGCCGGTGCGCCGGTTTTCGGGCGAAGTTATTGTGTTCGCCGATGCGCCCGCATACAATAAAAAATGTGAATCTTTATATGTACATCTAAAATACAAACAGTTTTCCGGCCAATATTCATCAAAAATTAACAGTTCGGCAGTAAAATGTGATAGTGCGAACTATAAAACAGTAAAACAGTGCACGCCATAAGGAGACACCCCAGGAGTCGAACTTCTACTCGTAAACAGGAAAGTAGACATTCAAAATAATAATTAAAAATGCTGGTTAAATTTTCTTTTTTAAAAAATTAAATAAAATGGGGAAATAAATTTTGAAGAAAGTATAAAATATTTAAAAATGAGATCTCTAAAGTAGCTTTGTGTGTGTATGTGAGAATAGGGTATTATTATAGTTTATCGTAATAAGAAGGCTGGTTTGCGTTCCCGTTATAATTCTTAAAAATGTATTTCAAGAATCTGTTATTGTAATGCGAGTAAGTAAATTAAAAGAGATTCAAGGTAATCAACAACTATTATTCACGCTTTGTCAATTATTAATTCAAATTTTGTCTGTATGATTTTATTAACATGAAATATGAATAATAATAAAGTAATAATAACGTTTAATTATTGATGAACATAAATGATTGTTATTATTTCAGCAACCACCTTCTGTTCTCCTAGTTCGCTGAAACGAACCTTGGTAATTTTCTTATTACAGTTGGTAACAAGATGGCGCTCGAAGGAGCTGTTTAGTAAATAATTGAATTAAATAACCAAATCCCTTAGGTTTATCAAATATCAGTTTGTTTAATACTGTATCAGTGGCGCCCGAACTGGGACGATTTATATAATATAATTATATAAATTTAAGCCTACGGGGAGAACAGAATGGTTGTTTGGAGTTTGTATTTACGTATATACGTAAGATTAGACGTAAGAGGTTATGTTTAATATGGGTGAGTAGAATATTTTTCAATAAGTATATGTTACGTATAATAAGATTGTATGAAGATATATATATAAAAAATTTTTTTTTAAGAAAAATGGCAGACAATCAGGAAACTGTCAGCGTCACTGACAGTGTAGATGAAAGCCAGATAAGCATAACTGAATCTCAAATCATGCATGAAGGTGTTCACTCAACACCAGTCGCGAATAAAACGGCTGAAGATAATGATATGATTAAGATGATGAGATTGCTTTTTAATGAACAGAAAAACGATATGCAAGAGTTCAAAAGTAGTATCAATGAGAAGTTTGATATCCAAAAGAATAGTTTTGAAGAGTTATTAAAAAATCAGAATAAAGAGTTGAAACATGAGATACAAGAAATGAATAAACATTTAGAAAGCACTAACGAAACAATAAGAAACAGTTTAAATAAGTTAGAACAGAAGTTCGAGAAATTAGGTAACAATGTTTTAAGTAAGACAAAATGTAAAAATGACGAAATAGTAGACAAATCTGAGAGTATAGTGGGGGTGAAGAATAATGTAGAAGCAAATGATGAAAATATAATAACAAATAGTACTGATGAAGTTTTAGAATGCGATAATGAAATGTTAATGAGTGTTTATGAAGTAGAGAGAGAGTGGAAGAATAATGTAGTAATTGAATGGGGACAGAGGGCAAATTTTCCCCTTATTGTTTATAATGATGATGATGATGATTTAATGTTGTTTTTTCAGGGCAAGAGACCCTTATTGTTAAATGAAGTAATGTTGTATAATGTTGTACCCTCTGTCCGTAATAATTGTGAGAGTGTGATGTGGTGCTGTGAAGAAAGAGAGTTATATGTTGAGACTGAAATAGAAATATATAAGTTAGAAAGAAAGTATGATGAATTGAGAAAATTAATAAAAGGGGTGACGATGAATCATGTGAAATATGTACCTGTTGAAAGAGAGACAGAGAATAGTTTTGATAATATCTTACCTGACTATAATGATTTACCTGACGTAGTAGTTGAGGAATACAAAAACGAGAAAACGATTTACCTGACATTAACGAATAACACTGATACAGACTGGACAATCCTAACTTATGGTAACAAGATTTCTAGTGGTATAATGGATGAAATAGAATGGATGGATTATTATGATAGTAATGATAACAAATTGTATGTAGATAAAAATGATGAATGTTACAAATACACTAGATATATATATGACGATGGAGGATGAGCTAAAAGATCAGTGTTGGGACATTTTTAAATATTGTAAATTTTTGGTAATGACCTTGCTGATTTGGACATCTGAAGTGAGATACACTTGAACAGTTTTGACGCATATTTTGTGAATAATATTGAATTCATTTGTGTGTATTGTGAAATGTTAGAAAAGTAATGTGTATATGTTTTGGAAAATGTTGTGTTAATAATAATAATATTATTAATATTTTTGCATTATAATTAAATGTTACAATAATTATGAAGACAATAATTAATGATTTGTAGAATGTTGATAATAATTGAAATATGTTATTTTAATAGTCAATTAAATATTTAATTTTACTAATCAATAGAAGGAAATAATTTGAGATCTTTAGATATGGTGATTGAATGTTATGTGTTTGAATTTTATAAGGAATTTAAATTGTGTAATGAGATTCTGATTTAATAATAATTAATAAGTAAATAAATGTTAAATGGTTTATTTTGTGGAATTTTGTGGAACACAATGATTAAAAATATGTGTTAATAATAAATTTTAAGCAATTTTGAAAATCTGATTGCAACACAGGATAAATAAATAATGAGGATAAATAAAAAGAGTTAATAAAACATTTTAAATAATAATGTTTATAAATTTTATATAAATGATTTAAAAGAGAATTGTTTGTTTGATGTATGCTAATAATCCAGGTTTATTGCTATTTGTGTATTGTGTTATGTGATGTATTATAATAGTGTGTGTGGTTGGGAGGTTATCCAAGGGGATAACGTATTAAAAATTTGATATATTTTAATTAATAATGATGATTTGCTACTCAATAATTTTGTTTGAATTTACAAAATAGATGCACTAAATACTTCTTATATTGTGTTATTATGTCTTATTGTGTTGATTGCATTAGTATGTTAGGAATAAGTATTATAAAAATATAATATGTTTTCAATGTGTTTATAGATTTTAAAATAAAATGAAAAATAGTTGTAATAGGTAAAATTTTCAATAGGTTGTAAAAGATAGAAGTGGGTGATAGTAATTGTTTGAATAAAATGTTTGAACCAGTTCAAGTTGAATTTTGTGGGACATAGATCTGTCCAAATCGAAGTAAGAGTTAAAGTAATAGTGGAAATGAAAATAATGCAATATTGTTTTGAGTTAATGTATGTTATAGAATTTTGAGAAGTATAAGTGGAGACACAGTAGAAATGGAGAATTTATGTAGAGTCTTGAGTGATATATTGTTGTTTATTTGTTGATGTTAATTTGTTGTAATTGTAGTGAGGTTATGAATTGAGATTTTTTGGGGATGGCAATTTTGTAGTAGTGGTAGTGTAATGTGGGAGTCCGCAACATAAGGGTTGGGACGGGATTTGGTATAGTTTTAGTGGGAAGGGGCCGCCTTAGGTAAAAATCCAGGGGCCAGAGAACGGGAATTGAGCTTTTTGGGGGGGGGGGAACACGTATCCTATGTACAAAGGGTTAGAGAGTATTTTTTTATGTAAGAGTAGAAGGTGGCGATTGGAGTTAAAATAGTAAGTAGTTAGAGGTAGAGAAGGGTTAGTAAAATTTTGATAGTGGGGTGTCATACTAGTTAGAGATTTTGTAAGGGAATGTTAGAGTAATAAAAGGGGTAAGATTATGAGTAAATGCCAAGTGGATAAAGTAAATTATAATGAATAACGTAGAATCAACCCAAAGTAATGAAATGGAATAATGATGGCCATAATTGAAAAAAAAAAAAAAAAAAAAAAAAAAAAATAATTTTTGTAATTTTGAGAAACGAATTAATAAGAGTAAATCAAGTTTAAAAGTAATTTTTTGATTTTATATGCCAATTTAATGATATAAAGTGTGTAACATTTTAATTGTAAGTTGTTTATTTTAAAATGAATTATTAATGTACTGTGTTTTCTTATGTTAAGTTATGTTAGGTATTCTGATATATACATGTTAGTAATAAGTGAGTAAAAACAAAACCAGTGCTTCTTAGCGCAAACCAGCACCGCTAGGGGGGAACAGATCAGTTGGGGATATGGTGTTGTATAAGGCCACTATTTGATATTTTGATTTGTTGTTTCAGTGTTTGGTGGTGCTGTGGCGGCGGACCTGAGCTGGCCTGCGCATCAGAGCAGGGGCGTTGAGTATCTGTCTGACTCTACGGTGTTGGGATCTCGAGAGAGAAGTCCAGTATTGTCATGCAGATGCGGTCACAGTCACCGGACCAAGGGTGAGTTGATTATTCTTTTGTGTAAACCATACAGGGGGTTGTGGCGACATATCCTGGCTGATCCCTTTAGCAAGTATGAATGTGTCAATGAGATTTTTTATGCTTCGGCATAAAATATCTCATTGAGGGGGTATTGTAGCGGGGCATTTTTGGGCATACCTGGGGTAATAACAGAATTTGTATTTTTTCATAAATAATAATTAACTTGTTGAGTGATAGAAAAATGTAATGACCGAGAGGTAAATTTGTTATGTGGAAGCGATCCCAACAACGGCAACACTGCTTGAGGCGTTGAAAACAAAGTTATTAGACAATATTCATATAAACAGTTTTAATAACCGGCAAACTGTACCAAAGTCAATTCAAGGACAATGACGAACCCGGAAAACGTAAACACGTTACACAACCAGACATCAGGCGATGTGTTGCGTCAGCAATTTATATAACAACTGTGTGTCATCGGTTTCGTCAGAGCCTATCCTGGGTGTGTCACGCCAGCAACGGTGTGAGGCACCGAACAAACAGTCGCAAAACAACATCTGAGTTATACAGACGCTAACCACTGTGCGTCGCCGGTGCGCCGGTTTTCGGGCGAAGTTATTGTGTTCGCCGATGCGCCCGCATACAATAAAAAATGTGAATCTTTATATGTACATCTAAAATACAAACAGTTTTCCGGCCAATATTCATCAAAAATTAACAGTTCGGCAGTAAAATGTGATAGTGCGAACTATAAAACAGTAAAACAGTGCACGCCATAAGGAGACACCCCAGGAGTCGAACTTCTACTCGTAAACAGGAAAGTAGACATTCAAAATAATAATTAAAAATGCTGGTTAAATTTTCTTTTTTAAAAAATTAAATAAAATGGGGAAATAAATTTTGAAGAAAGTATAAAATATTTAAAAATGAGATCTCTAAAGTAGCTTTGTGTGTGTTGTGTGTGTATGTGAGAATAGGGTATTATTATAGTTTATCGTAATAAGAAGGCTGGTTTGCGTTCCCGTTATAATTCTTAAAAATGTATTTCAAGAATCTGTTATTGTAATGCGAGTAAGTAAATTAAAAGAGATTCAAGGTAATCAACAACTATTATTCACGCTTTGTCAATTATTAATTCAAATTTTGTCTGTATGATTTTATTAACATGAAATATGAATAATAATAAAGTAATAATAACGTTTAATTATTGATGAACATAAATGATTGTTATTATTTCAGCAACCACCTTCTGTTCTCCTAGTTCGCTGAAACGAACCTTGGTAATTTTCTTATTACAGTTGGTAACAAGATGGCGCTCGAAGGAGCTATTTAGTAAATAATTGAATTAAATAACCAAATCCCTTAGGTTTATCAAATATCAGTTTGTTTAATACTGTATCAAGATATATATGACCCAAAGAAGTGATGAGTATTTCTCCATGATTTGTGAGTGACAAACCAGAGTACGCTCTTTCTGAAAATGCTTCAATGGGTTTCATAAATTTAATTGTTAGAACTGAGTCTAATCTTGTGGTATGTGTTCTAGATTGTTTGAGAGTGGATTCAGTTTATGGGAATTGTCCATGTACAGGATACTTAATGGTAAGAACATTCTCTAGAATTGAGTATTTTTTTCATTGATATAAGAGTCCTCTTATTGTTACTCTGTATTCCTTAGTAAGATATATTATTTCTTTTAGTCAAAGAGGAACAAATTGTCACAAATTCACAGTTTGTGGTTGCTAGTGTTTAGACAAATTTTGTAAACTAGTAGGCCTACAGTTTGAATTAAATGCACATGATCAAAAGGGACACTTGAGAAAAAATTTAATTATGTAGATATGAATACAGTATCAAATTTACTGTTTAAAAAAACGTGATGGTTGTCTGCTTCTGTGTAGTATTTGCTTTTTCCCTTTCTGCGATGTCTCCATCTTTTTAATAGAATTTACGCCAGGTTTTTGAGATTTTGGTGACTGCTATACCTGTTGTAACACCAGTTCTAAGGCAGACAGTGTGTTCCGTCTGCATGTGAAATGTGGGGACTTGAACTTTCATTAGACAAATCTACCATTTTAGTGTCCAAATTTTACTTACAAATTGCATTAACAATTTCTACATTCCTAAATTTGTTTCTTCCCTCTTTATTAACCCATTCTTCAAAACCTCTTTGTTTGAGATCTTCTTCACACCCAGGAATCCTGTGGATTATTTTGTTTTGTTGGTACAAGTTTCCTCACTGTCATCATTTTGTGCTGAATTTAATTATTCATGTATTTGAAGGACGTTTATTCCACCATGAATTATACAGGGTTTTGAAAGAAAAATTGTTCCACATAACACCCAGTGTATACTCTGTGTGTTTTGTAAATTAGAAGGCAGAAGTCTGTGATAATATCGGCTGACTGTTTAAGTTACATATTGATAGAGGGACTGAACGAGTGAGGTTTTTTTTTTCATGTAGCAGACTTTCCTGTTCACGTAAATGAATTATTTGTGCTCACCTGAAGTTGTGAAGTGCTGGTTCACAGTACAGAAAATACTGATCTTTGTAATCTGGGTACCATGGAGCCTTTTCTTGAGACGACTGTTTTAGATGGTAACATTTTTAAGTTCAGCCTGCTTTTGTCACAGTTATAAATCTGGTCTGGGAATGTCCTCTTTCTACTTATATTTTCTTAGAATTTTGACAACAGTTTCTGAATCGTGCCGACAGTTTTTCTCCTCGTATATTTAACTGAAGCATCCCATATTTTCCCCAACAATCCCAGCTTGCAACAAATTGTACATCTTCCCCAATAATTACTGGCTAAAAAATTTGGCATTTTCATGTAGTATTGATTCTGACAGTGTTGTTGTGTGACCCAAGAATCAAAGCCTCAGACATCTTCAAAAGTCCAAAATATTGTAACAAGAACCGTATCGAGAACCACCTAGAAAACCCGAGCCCTTTTCCACTCGTTCCCCTCTGCCCCCACTAGTAGTACAGGTGTGCCTCAGTCAAGGCCACGTTTAAGTATGTTCCAGGTTTTTCAAGAGCACACTTGACATACACATTAGCGTCAGTAGTTAAGTAAGGATGGAAAAATTCTAGAACACGTGCGCTATGTATATAAAGCCATATAGCAGCCGACTTCCCAGTTCAGGCGTGTTGAGCGATTTTCCTTACCGTGGATCAAGTGGCGATTTACACAAGTGCGGCGAAGTGTTGTGTTATAATTAGTGCGGAATTCTTTATAGTTGACATTATTATTGCGTGTAGACAAATTTTACTTGAATTGTTGTAAGAGACTATTTTGTTGATTACAAATTATTAATGATGATAATTAAAGCTGGATATTAGTGACTTAATTGGTGTCTTGTATTTTGTTTTCTACTGTACCAAAATTAAAGCTGGATATTAGTGACTTAATTGGTGTCTTGTATTTTGTTTTCTACTGTACCATACGACGATCAGAGAGACCGTCGTAACAATATTATACTTTTCTTCCCCAAATTTGTTGAAGCTCCCAATTTTCGGTCGTTTACATATATATCATCGTGGTTGATCCAGGTTCATCTAATTAAATTACTGGTGGTTATAATATTCTTGCCTCAAACGTACCATTTTTCTTAGGAATGTCGCTGAAACATCATTTCACTTCATTACAAACTGTATACAGTCATTACATTTTTAAACTTAAATCCAGTTGCTTCAGAGTCTTACATGTTTAGAGTGACAGCCTCTAGTAAAACCTATTTTTTCTCAACAGTGTTTTTATTTTTTTTCACAAGTTTCATCTGCACATCTTCATTGACATCATGTAGATTGGTGCTCCACTCTTTGTGGGCTTCCTTTTTCAGTAGGGACAAAATCTTTCTGTATATTCGACAAGTCAAAAGTTAGGTATTCATTTCCTTCTGACGTTTTCTCAGAACACTTCAAAGTAAATAATGACTTGTTTTAGGATGTCAGTGAACACTCTTTTGTTACAAGGTTCTTAAGACAATTATATGTACTGAAAATTAAATAAGCCTCATAAGTATCGTGACATGAGCAAAACAATATGTGCAGTCAAGAACTGCAAAGTAGCAGCTTGATGGAGTAGGGGTGTGTGAGGATGTAAATGTGCTTGACTTTGGAATTGGAGAGCTGACTGAATTCAGCGTGAGAATATGCAACTGGAGAAAAGAATGATTTCAAATATTGTTTATTATAGTGTGTTAACGATATGTTTTAAAATCATGCTGTTTTTAACAAACAAGAATATACTGTTACAGGCATGTAATGCTATTGTAGAAAGAATGCACATGATTAGAGCCTGGCTGAATTATTTTCAGGCAGGTGTCGAAATGTGCCACATGAAAAATGTAATTCTTTCAAAATAAAACTTGCATAATGAGTTCAAACTTTTGGAAGATTACAACACATTTTCATTCTGCTTTTGTTATTGACAACTTGGTAGCTCTTGTCATAGAAATTCTTGTAGGTGATGCTTTGTTCTCTGTACAGACTATAAATGTTATACATGGTGACAATGATATTTGTAAGAATTGAGCTGTTCTTTTAAAAACAAATTGTTGAAAATGTAATATAATTGGTGCATTTTAGTTTTGTAACAAATTAAATTTTTATCAAGTAAAGTAAGTGGTCTACTGTTTATAAATTAGTAGTTTTGGATTGTTGAGCAAATAAAAATACTAACTTCACCAATTTGGCTACATTAAAAACTGATAAATGCAACAAAAAATTATTTTATTCGTGTTTTAAAACTGGAGAAGAAATAATAATAGTAACATCCAGTTAATAATCATAATAATATAAACTGGTTTTGGATTTAAATAAACATGAATGGCCTACTGCTAAAATGTAATATCTGTGCTTTCATTCGGCCAGCCTATACTCTACCTACAAAAAAAACTAGTGATATTTTTTTTACAGTTGCAGTTTGATATCACTACTTTTAGCAGAGATATATGAAATTGATTTATCCAACACCAGGTACAAAGTAATGCAAAAAACATCCTGCAAGGAGGTAATATAAATACCTGTACACAAGCCTGCCAAATAAAAGGAAGCAAATAAAATGCAAAATATAAACACTTTTTAAAGGTAACTTCTTTTATATAACTGTAGTATAAATCAACATTCTAAAATGTAAGATGACATTCTGTTGTTTCTTGTTGATGGGTTAATTATGATGTGGTTTATAATGATGCATTCAAAAATTAGTGCGTTAACATAAATGTATTGTTATATTAATTATTTAATTGCATTTTTATTATATGTAATATTAATAAATTTCACCAATATTTTGTTCAGGCGCCATCTTGTTGCCAACACAAGAAAATCAAATTTGCTCACCTTTACGGGCAGAGTTCGGTTAAGTGAACTAGAAGTAGCGGAATGTGTTATCTGAAATAATTTACTCTTGCTTGAAATGTTTACCAATGACATTACCTTTTATTGTCATATTACGTACAAATGAATGAGACTCTACTGTGTGGAACAAGCACGCTACTATACACCATGAGGCATTGCGCCATGAGACGCAGTTCCACTATTCAAATTAAAATTCCCCTTAAATTTCACAAGCCCTCCAAAATAACATATTCAATTATATTTTATGATATCATTATTAAATTAACGTTACAACCCAGCACTTGTTATATAGTTAGATATTCTCTCGTTCACTCACGCTCGCATTCTTGGTACAATTTTCTTTTAATTTTCCCCAAATGGAGCTCATTTTTATTAGTTATTTAATAACTGAAATTTTGTATTGACCCTTATTTATATTTTTCTAATACCCCCCATTTGTCACTTAGCTGAAATCAGTCCTCCAGACGTCCCGTTGCTGAACTCGCACTATAGGTGTTAAAACTTTACTAAACTTTGTTTTTACGTTTTACATGGTTTAACGTTGAACTGTTACTCGGTTTTATATAAAATACTTCACTTTTGCGTTGTACAGGCGAACGTCCGAGACTTGGTTTTATAAAATTTAGATAAGCAGCCGGCCGGCTATACTGCTATTTTGTAACAGAACGATTTTCACTGCTTCATTTCCGAGGTGGGGAATAACTACGTCACCAGTTTCTTTGTGTAGAGGCCCACGCCTTAGCTGTTTACAAGCGCATAAATTGCGTTGTTGCATACTTTTGGATGACGGATACATGGGTGCAGCTTGTTGACACATTAGTATGACAAAATGTTGTTGTTTCTGTGCGTATATTCCCGACCTTGACACAATTTCTGTCCACTCGATATTGCGTATTTGCAAACCTTCATAAAACTTTACTAGTTTCTTATATAGGACTTTGAATAAAAATACAATTTAAATTGATTATTCCCCAAAATACAGTAGGGCTAGAATTGTACTGTTACAAAACCCCCTCAATGAGAGGATTTATGACGAAGCATAAAAACTCTCATTGACACACTCATACTTCCTAAAGGGATCAGCTAGGATATGTCGCCACAAACCCCTTACTGTTTATATAAAAAAAATACAATAACTCACCCTTGGTCCAATGATGGTGACAGTACCTGCATGACCTTACTGGACTTCTCCGGAGAGATCCCAACACCGCAAGGCCGACAGGCACGTAACGCTCCTGCTCTGACGTGCTGGCCAGCTCAGGACCGCCGTCACAGCATCACCAGAGACTGAAACAACAAATCAGAAATATCAAAATAGTGGCCTGGTATAATACCATATCCCTAACTGATCTGTTTCCCCTTAGATATGTGCTGGTTTGTGTTCAGAAGCACTGGGTTTTCTTTAACTCCTACCACCTAGATGATTATTACACCTAGTACAAGAATTATTATATAGACGTTCCATTCTCTTATTTCACTACCATTTACATTTATAAATTTTTTCGACTCCAATCGATAATAATTAATCCTTTCCCATTAACAAGAAGAAATACAAATCTTTATACTAATGCAATAATACTTTCAAAATATTTAAACACATAATCAAAATTTACTCAAATAAAATTATCTGTATCTCCCTCTTTCTACAATTCTGAAACATTTTCTCTTTTATAAAATATTATTAGTATTATTAACAGAAATTCTTTTATCCGGTGCTGTTAATAATCATCCCCTTTTCTCCTCCACACACACTATTTCTTAATACATAATAAACATAATACATCATAGTAAACATTGCGATTATTACATTAAAATAAACAACTTACATTTAACTTTGATCAAAATTTACACACCTTACATCTTTAAATTTGCGTATAAAATTACAAACATTACATTTTAATTTCAATTGAACTTTTATTAATTAGCCATCAATTATTTATCATTTACTACCATTTAATTCTTCACAAAAAATTCAAATTTATTATTAACATTCATGTTACATTATATTTCATTTCTTATTACCTTTCTACTATGAATTTTCTACTTAACCCTTCACATTTTGATCATTGATTAGTCTGGGTGACTCCTGTATTCACTATGCTTTGACTTATTGAAATGGCACTAATATTTATAATCTTACTCCCTTTCTTCCTACTAACCACCAGATTTACATATTATGACACCAATCTCTCCATAATAAACCCCTTCACTAATTCCACTTACCTCAATTTATTCTCCTCTTTGTACTAGGATGTGTGTTCCCAACCTGGCCATATACATTCCTAACCTTTTGCTCCCCACCAAATATCGGCAAACACTCCCTGAAACTACTCTATCACTTGCCACAACGCCGCACGCTGGTCCACTAGCCATGCCGCACGCTGATCACTCCTTACACCACTACCCTTACTACAAAATATCACCATCAACAAATATATTTACCATTTACCTTACTCACCTTCTCTACATATAATCACTAACACCACTGTGTCCCTAAAATATCTAATATCTCTCTTTGTGTGTTACTGGTGTTTCCAAATTCTTATTTATGTAACTCCCATTAACTTTAATTGACTAACTCAAATACCTTTATTTTAATAATTATCACCCAAACCCTTTTTAACACTTTACATTACGGTGATCATTGACAATTGCATTAGAAAATTCATCCCTCACCTACTAATAATACATCTCAATATCCAAATATATTATATGCTTAATCATTTATTATTCATTAGAAGCTAAATCTCATAAAATCATGTAACTTCCTTATCAAAATTTATTTATATAACAATCATTAATCAATTGATTCATCTACGATTTATTTTAATTCAGTTATTTAAAATTTCACCATTACTTTCATCACTTGTTTAGTCAAAAAATGTTAATTGTTATTATTAAATCAATTAAACTATAACTTCCTGTTACATACATGGTTTACATAAAATTACATGTAATACACAACATCAAGAATACACAGATACATTGACATTAATACACAAAAAAATATACAATCCAACTTATTATTTGTTATTGTTGACCAAAATCAGTTCATAAAACAATCCATCTCAAAACCACTGTTCACATATATTAATGTCGATAAACAATAAAACACTTTATCGCGGGTCATTCCATGTCAAATCACCCAATAAAAAATTAATTTGACACCCACCTCCTCAGATTTTGATGAAACTTGGCACAATTTATTCTATTACTATCCTGATAACACCTGCAAAATTTTTTTGCTCTATCATTTATAGTTTTTTTTAAATTAATTTTTTAGTTTTTTTAATTTGGTGCTATCCGAAGCCTCGGAAATCGCGCCTTTAACGTGCACTCACAAATTTAAAAATATTTTTCTTGAAAACTATTAAAGATATCATCATGAAATTTTGCAGGAAGTTTGTGTGTTATACCTAAAAGCAGCGAAAATGCTCTTATTAACCTATTTCAATCCCTCAAAAAAATAAAAATATTTAAATATAATTTTTTAGAAATGGGTGTTTTATTTTACAAAAACCACAATATCTAGAGTCTCAGACATGATAGAATGCTCAAATTTGTTTTAAAATACTCTTAAATATATAGGCTATTAGATAATTAAAAAATATAGTTGGCTTTTTAACATGTTTAATTACAATACAAAATAAAGAACTATATAGGCCTATCTAAAAAAAACTATACTGCTTTTAAATAGGTAGTCCGTGGGAAAGTTAAAATTTAGTTTGCTTTTTATTTTTTATAACTTTTACAAACTTATAAACATTAGGGGAAAGTCTTACAGTACCTACTGCATAAAAACAACTCAAAGATATACTAGTAGTAAGTTTGAAATGTAATAATGAGGGTAACTAAAAGTAATATTTAAAAGCTCAGTACTCAGATTTTAATCTGAGTACTCTGACTTGGTGAATTATCAGCAGCTCAGCTGTGCTAATTGTAAAATACAATTAAACTTGTAACAGACTTTTATCAAAATGATGAAAGTTCAAGAGTTTTACCTGGGGCTAAAGACAAAGTAAGTGTTAAAAAAAATGTTTACATGCAAAAAAGACTTATCCTTTGTAACTTGAGAGAACTCTATTCTTGTTTTAAATGGGAATATCCAGATGTGAAAGTAGGGTTTTCAAAATTTTGTTGTTTGAGACCTAAATGGTGTATCCTTGCTGGTTCTGCAGGCACACACACTGTATGTGTTGGCTGCATCCACCAAAATGTAAAACTGTTACTGGATGCTGCCAAAATTGAAGAATCATATAAAGACCTAATTAAGATGCTTGTGTGCAACATAGAAAATTCCAACTGCATGGTGGGCCATTGTGGTAACTGTCCTGCAAACACTGCATTAATCGATTATTTGACTGAAAAATTAAGTGAAGATTATGATTTAGAAGAAGAAATTGTAATAAGCCAATGGGTGAATACCGACAGAGCAGAGATGGTAAAACAATCTATTAGCGTAGAGGACTATATTTCTTTATTGAGCAGATCACTAGAAAAGCTAATACCCCATTCATTTGTCGCTAAATCGCAGTCATCAGCTTTTAAGAGATTGAAAGAAAACCCACCACCCAATACAGCAATTGTAGTAATGGATTTTAGTGAAAATTATTCATATGTCATTCAAAATGAAATCCAAAGTTATGATTGGAATAGAGGGGGTTGTACTCAAGTAGGAATTTTTTTAAGAAGCAAAGAGAATGTTTTGATTTCTAACCATTGTTTTATAAGTGACGATCTTGAGCATGACACAAGTTTTGTTAACTATGTCCAAAGGGAAATTACAAAATGGCTGGCAATAAATCATCCAGAAATAGAGACAGTTCGTTATTTCAGTGATGGCTGTGCTGGTCAATATAAAAATAGGAATAGTTTTAAGAACCTGTCTGAGCATTTGAAAGACTTCAATATGAAGCTGAACACTCGTTTTTTGCTACAAGTCATGGGAAATCAGTATGTGATGGTCTAGGAGGAACGGTAAAAAGAATTTTAAGGAAAGCAAGCCTCCAGCTACCAGATGAAGATCAAATTAAGACAGCAAGTGCTGTCTACAACTATTGTGAAAAGAACATTAAAACATTCACTTTCACTTTATTGACAAAAAAGATGCTGATTCACTACGATTGAAACTAGAAAAACGATTTTCAACAACCCGGACTATTCCTGGTACTAGAAGTTTTCATAATTTCAAACCACTTCAGACAAACAACCTTGAAATTAGAAGGACTACTGATAGTCTTAACCCTGCACTAATCTTTTCTTATCAAACTTCTTCTGATTGGGTTTGTGTTCAACCATCTTCAAATAATTATGTGGCTGCAAATTATGATGGTAACTGGTATTTTGGACTAGTAAAAACTATCTTCAGTGAAGAACAAGATGCAGAAATTCTTTTTCTCCACCCTTCAGGACAAGCTGGGACATCTTTTTATTGGCCTCAAAGAGAAGATTCATGCATAGTGCCTTTGAAACACATCATCAGTATAGTAGATGCACCTCAATCAAGTGGCACCGGAAGAATGTATTATTTCAAAAAAGATTGTGTGAAAAAACTGAAAGCTGTTGGATGAAGTGGAAAAAGTATTTCAATCAGCATTAACATGTATTAAAAAGACAACTCACAATATTGAATGTGTATTTTGAAGAATAAATTGTGTTTAACGTAAGTACTCAATCGTCTTTTGAATTTTAAAAGATATTCTTCTGTTGTGCACAGTAATTAAACATGTTAAAAAGCCAACTATATTTTTTAATTATCTAATAGCCTATATATTTAAGAGTATTTTAAAACAAATTTGAGCATTCTATCATGTCTGAGACTCTAGATATTGTGGTTTTTGTAAAACAAAACACCCGTTTCTCAAATTTCTAAAAAATTATATTTAAATATTTTTAGTTTTTTGAGGGATTGAAATAGGTTAATAAGAGCATTTTTCGCTGCTTTTAGGTATAACACACAAACATCCTGCAAAATTTCATGATATCTTGAATAGTTTTCAAGAAAAGTATTTTTAAAGTTGTGAGTGCATGTTAAAGGCGCAATTTCCGAGGCTTCGGATAGCGCCAAATTAAAAAAACTAAAAAATTAATTAAAAAAACTATAAATGATAGAGCAAAATATGTTGCAGGTGTTATCAGGATAGTAATAGAATAAATTGTGTCAAGTTTCATCAAAATCTGAGGAGGTGGGTGTCATGACCTGGGTGACTTGACATGGAATGACCCTCCCCCATCATCGAACAACTGTCGAATATTAGGTCTACATACATTATTTTTTATTAAATATATGATATTATTATTATCAATATAATATTTATTTAAATTTTTATATCTTTCCATAATGTCGTTTGAATTAATAGGCTTATTCCATATCAATTTATCATGTACCATGTCATCATAGGGTATGGTCCTGTCACCTTTAGTATTATCTGTCCTGATTAGGTAAGTTATAAAGTCATTACTATCGTCATCATAGTTATCTACTACTACACCCTTTACTTCACAAGGTAAGTACTTGTTATCATTATTATCATCATCTACTATTGCTGCTATCTCAGCTTTAATACAAGGTACGTATTCACTATAATTATCTACCATCTCTACTCCTAACCTTTCTATAATTTCTATTTACTTTATATATCTCTATACCTCTCTCTTACCACACCACTCTCTTTCTATATCTCTCCCACCATAACTCCAAGTCGCACTCTCTCTCTCAATGTTTGCAGGGGACACTAACTCATAATTACTGCACCACTATGAAGTGCACAAAAAACCCAGGGAAATTTATTAGTAGACATATCGTCTCCCAAATATATACTGAAGGAACTCTCGTCCTTCCTAAACACATGTGAAGCCTTTACTTCACCCCCAACTACACCATTAAGGGAAAAATTCACCCCCTGCATCCCTTTTACAAATATACTTTCTCTCCACTTTCTCTCTGACTCAACTCTCATCATTATCACCTTCTACTCTCTCTAAAATTTCGTTATCACTATCAATATCCACACAATTATTTTCTAACACCATATTTTTATTTGTATTGTCATAATTTTCAACACCACTTACCTTATTATTTGTCATCTGACCGTCTTTATTTACATTTAGTTTACCTGTTTCTCCACTATTCTCTACCCCTTTTTTATTCTCGTCTACGTCATTCTTTGGTCTATCGAACTTCTCATTTACTAACGCTACTATTTTTTCTTTCGTTTTATCGAAACGTGCATTCATTTCATCAATTTGTTTATCAAAATTATCATTTTGTTTTTTGGTTTCGTTTGTCATTTCGTCAAATTTTATGTTAAAATTATTTTGGATTTCTCTGATTTCACTTTTTTTGCTCATGCAATTTTGCATTTTGTTTTTCATATTTAACATTGGAATCCCTTTGTTGTTCATCGAACTTATTATTCATGCTACACATCATGCTATATAAACGTGTTAACATCTTATCTGTATCAGATTTTTTATTTTCATCTCGAGTTGAGATGGGTGTTAATTGAACTGTATTTAATTCGACTAATCCGGTGGCACTGGACTCACCGATCTGGCTTTTTGGGGTTAATTGAACGCCCATCTCACTCGTAAATGTTTTGTCAGTTATGCTGACTCTACATTCTTATCGTCATTAGTATTCATTTTGCTTATTTATAATACATGCATGCACATAATCTTATAACATATCCCTATCTTTACGTCTGTATTTACGTATCTTCAAATTATATATATTACTTCAGGTAACTGTGTTCCGCTCTTTCCAGTAGGCTTACTCCACATAAAATCACATTTTATGTCGAGTCCCTGTTCCAAAAGCCATTGTTATATTAATTATTTAATTGCATTTTTATTATATGTAATATTAATAACTTTCACCAATATTTTGTTCAGGCGCCATCTTGTTGCCAACACAAGAAAATCAAATTTGCTCACCTTTACGGGCAGAGTTCGGTTAAGCGAACTAGAAGTAGCGGAATGTGTTATCTGAAATAATTTACTCTTGCTTGAAATGTTTACCAATGACATTACCTTTTATTGTCATATTACATACAAATGAATGAGACTCTACTGTGCAGATATTCAAATTAAAATTCCCCTTAAACATTTCACAAGCCCTCCAAAATAACATATTCAATTATATTTTATGATATCATTATTAAATTAACGTTACAACCCAGCACTTGTTATATAGTTAGATATTCTCTCATTCACTCACGCTCGCATTCTTGGTACAATTTTCTTTTAATTTTCCCCAAATGGAGCTCATTTTTATTAGTTATTTAATAACAGAAATTTTGTATTGACCTTATTTATATTTTTCTAATACCCCCCATTTGTCACTTAGCTGAAATCAGTCCTCCAGACGTCCCGTTGCTGAACTTGCACTATAGGTGTTAAAACTTTACTAAACTTTGTTTTTACGTTTTACATGGTTTAACGTTGAACTGTTACTCGGTTTTATATAAAATACTTCACTTTTGCATTGTACAGGCGAACGTCCGAGACTTGGTTTTATAAAAATTAGAAAGCAGCCGGCCGGCTATACTGTTATTTGTGACTGAGAACGATTTTCACTGCTTCATTTCCGAGGTGGGGAATAACTACGTCACCAGTTTCTTTGTGTAGAGGCCCACACCTTAGTTGTTGTTGCATACTTTTGGATGACGTATACATGGGTGCAGCTTGTTGACACATTAGTATGACAAAATGTTGTTGTTGTTCTGTGCGTATATTCCCGACCTTGACACAATTTCTGTCCACTCGATATTGCGTAGTTGCAAACCTTCATAAAACTTTACTAGTTTCTTATATAGGACTTTGAATAAAAATACAATTTAAATTTATTATCCCCCAAAATACAGTAGGGCCAGAATTGTACTGTTACAGTATTTATTAGAAAGGAGAGGCCATTTCATTCCATGTTTCAATAATTACCAGGCTTTGAATGTAGAACTCTATGAGTTATGTTAAACATTTGAGTGTAAACAGTTGAATACTCTGTGCTGCTGCTGAAAGTGTACACTCATCTGTATCATACAGTAAAAAAGGTTTGAAGTTTTGATTCATGTAAATTTTTGTTAGTCAGTTTAGGCCCATATCCTAGGAGGGTGGCAGGACAGGGCACCATCCGACCTAACGTGTTTTTAAAAATTTCTTCTGAAATTTTGAATGATGATTTTTATTTTAAAAAGCCTCACTGAATTTAAGAATCAGGAAAATAATGAAAACAAATTCAAAATCATGTTGGTTTAAATAGTGAAATAAAACTAAGTGTATGCTACTTGAATTTGTGTGCCCTCTATGGGGTCGTTATACAATGAGTAATGTATCACATAGTATGTTGGCGATATGTTTGAAGTATAGCCATCAATTATACGTGGATTTTCTGTGTAGTTCTTGTGATTAGTGTGGTGAGTGAATGCATATGGGACAGTTAGGAAATTGAAGAGCGTATTATGGCTTGGATAAACATTAGTTTTAAAACAATAATCCTTGAGGAAAACACAAAGCAGTAATATTAAATCGTGTAGGCCGAAAGTAATCGACATGAAGAGGCTACGGTATTTTTTCTCCCTGTGGAGGACTGAACATCATTCTGATACCAAAAACTAAGAAGATGCCAATGCTTCCTGAAACCTACTGCTGTGAACCACTCTTGCCAACAATCTCGAAGGTATTTGAGTAACTTTTGTTGGATCGTATCCAACCCCTGGCAGATGACATCATCCTCTAGAACCAGTTCAGGTTTCAACTACTTTTCATTCCCCAGCAGCAGATGTTAGAAAAGCCTTCAACAAAGCTGGCATGAAAGACTGCCTTACAGACAGACCAAACACCTATACCAGCATCCATTGTACTTAACCTGATTAACCCTTAGAGTGAGCATTGATGGGTTATGTTCTCGGGTGTGCCCCGTCAATGCTAGCTTTCCTCAAGAATCTGTGCTCAGCCCCGTTCTTGCCACCACGTGTACATGAATGACCTACCAATGTATCCTGGAGTCAAGTTGTTCCTCTTGGCTGACAAAGTGATGTTCCGTTACAGCTTCCTGTTGTCCCGGCAGATGAATGTAATGATGCAAGGCCAATTATTCCAGACTGGCTGAGGAAATGGCACATAGTGACTGAACACACAAATCTGAGGCAACCTGCTTTTCATGCAAGATCACTACCATATGCCAGTTCCTCTTGGAGGGGAGACCCATCTAAAGGGATGAATTGTTGAAGTACCCCTTGGCATTCAGCTAGACTTGTGCCTTGTAAAACCACCTGACTGATACCCTAAGAAAAGCTCTAAGCATCAGAGCGAAGCTTTTCCCCATGAAACAGCATCCTAATCAAGATATTGTATTTGTTCTTCTTATAGGCAGTATGTGTACGGTGGCCTATCCTGTCTCCCACTAATAAGCGTAAGCTGGCAGCATTTCAAAATCAAACCCCCCAGTGGTTCCTCCCTAACCCCATGGCATATCAGAATGGTGTTTCTACATCGAGGTCTCAGAGTTTCTTCCCTGGAGGGATTCAACAAACCCTGGCAATTAATCTCTTCACGAAGGCCAGGAAATCCTTCTTCCTGCACGTCCATCAGCTAAACAGTATGGTAATGGGCGGTCCCACAGGCGAACTGCTACCTGGGGAGTACGCGCGTGTGTTGACTCACCATGCAACTTCCGTCCTTCTGACAATATGAATATCACCAAGTAGCCTATATCTATACTGTGGTCTGACGGAGTATCTGAGGATGAGAATAAAATTAAATCGAAGAATAAAAGCAACATTGAATGACTGAATTATTTGTATGACAACATTGTAACTTTTTAAAGTTTCTTTCAGTTTATCACAAATATAATGGAAATGGATTAATTTTGTTTGTAAACTTGTGTGTGTGCACGCGCGCGCGCCACGCATGCTATATAAGTATCTGCCCCCTCTGGAAATTGTTGCCTCTCCTGACAGCTGGTTCTGGCTACAAGCCTGTGTAATTTGTGAGAGGTTTTTAATCTAAGCACCATAACTGTTATTAAGGAATGTGGGTTTTCAGCATCAGATTGTCTGGTAACATTATATACTGGACTATATGAATTGCAAATAAAAATAAATCGTCTTCAAGGATTAAATGAAGGTTAATTTGTTCTGGTCTCAAATAGGCAAAGATTAGAGCTGGTCACTCCAGTGCTTTCTCGGACGTCCCACGCCTCTCCGTCCCCTCGGCTTATAGTTCCATAGTTGTTTGGGGATGCAGCGGTCATCCATTCGGCAAAGATGTTGCCACCAATTCAGCCGATACTGGGCAATCCTGTTTAGTATACTCATAATATTCAGTTCCTGCCGTATATCTGTGTTTCTTGTATGATCATGGAGAGTATACCCTGCCACGTGCCCGAGAACTCATTTTGGCCGCTTGGATGCAACTGGCCTGGCCTTTCGTGAAGTCCAATTCTCAGACCCATAAAGAAGTGTGGGAAGACCCATCACCTTGCAGAATTTTAGGCGTGTTCCTTTACTTGCTGACTTAAAGATTCGCCTAATGTTCCTGCACATGTAGTTGAACTTATGCAACTTATTCACAACGTCGTTCCTTGCATTATAAGACACACTGTAGCCCAGGTATTCAAAATTGCTAACTTGTTCCAGGACAGTATAACAATTTTGCCCGTACAGGATGAGTTCCACGAAAAGCCTCACTTCGGTCTTAATGTGGATATTAATTTGCAATCCAGAGTCTTTGCATAACAGATGTATACCCATCTGCAATCAGTTTTCAGAGTCTGACAGAATAGCCTGATCGCAAACAACAGAGTGTCAATTGTAGAGTGACCAATCATAAAATGTTCTGGAAGACACATCTGCCAGTTTTGTACGACATCAATGTATAAATTAAAAAGAGAAGGTGATAATGGACACCCTTGTCATACTCTACAATTGATCAGGCCAACTCTAGAATCTGTTCTCGGTTTCCCTGCTTCTATTCAAATTTTATTCTCCACATAGACTCAGTATTGCTCTAAATATATGTCGTGGGATCCCTTTCCTTGCCATTACTGCCCATAGTTTACTCCGATTCACTCTGTCAAACGCCTTCTCGAGTCGATGAAGGCTATGTATGTGGGCAGCTGATACTCTTTACGCTTTTCAATGAGCTATTGTAAATATACAATCTAAACATGACCTGCCCTTCCTGAAACCGTTCTGTGCCTCTGAAAGCATGATGTCCATTATTGCATTCAGCCATGTTCCCAATATAGATGCATATAATTTATATAATGTATTAAGAAGCCTGACGCCTCTGTAGTTCCGCAGTCATTATGATCACCTTTCTTGAATATGAGAATTACCTTTGCAATCCGCCAGTCGTCAGGAACGTGGTGCAAATAGATTAATGAACTGCAGCAAGGCTGATGCACACTTAATAAGCTCCATGTTCAGCCCATAAGTGCCTGATGCTTTTCTATTCTTACAGTGGTGTACAGCAGATAACAATTCATCCATTTTTATTGGGTCCACACAATCACTGATATCAGTAAAGATTAAAATAAATATATATTTGGGACAAATTAAATCAGTCATGCGGGAACGTAGTTATCATAAAATATTTTATACAGATATTCAGAAACAGAGCGTGAGGTTGCTGATGTAGACTTGCGTGCATCCTTAAAGAGGGAGAGAAAGATTACCTATTGTTACTTCATAAACTTCATCCGCTTTTTTATTCTCGGCTTCTTTATAGAGAGTCTATGAATTGTCTGTAGAGAGATTTGGTGAATACATGTATAAGCCTTCACATTGCTCGCTGATTATTTTGACGTAGGCCACAGGTCAGTCAGCTGTTGCATTGCTCAATTTGCTCCAGCGTTACATCTGTGGTATATTAATTTGTGAAGTATTAACCGTACTTGAAGTTGCTGTCCTGGTATACTTTAGGCACTAGTGTATTTCACTATGTTTCATTGAGAGTTGGTTTTGTGTTTTCTATACACGTAACCTTAGTTACGGAACACACATTGTACATATTTAAAAATTAATATGTATCAATAAATTATGTGTATAATTATACATTGTTTCTCCAAATAAAATTCATACTACATGACAAAATATAAAACAACACAAAGTTCATACATACTATTATATTAATTGCAGTTGAAGAATGTAAAACAGAATTCCTGTTCATAATATTTTTAGATTATTTAATTTTTGTTCACAGTTTATGTCTGCACACGTGGTACTTACACATAGCTCATGATATGGCTGATGTAAGTAGATCATACTAAATTTATAAAAAGTGACTAGAAAATAACA
Organism: Magicicada septendecula; assembly: GCA_034769895.1. Classification (NCBI taxonomy): domain Eukaryota; kingdom Metazoa; phylum Arthropoda; class Insecta; order Hemiptera; family Cicadidae; genus Magicicada; species Magicicada septendecula. Next base: position 63,860 of record JAWRYS010000209.1, on the reverse strand, counting down.
TTATATTAAATGACTACCCCATAATAACAAATATATCTATAAATAGTGAAAATAGTTTGAGGGTGGGGGATATTTTTTTATAACATCAAACCAAATTCAAGTAAATGATTTTAATTGTAAATCTTAAAACATGGAAGTCATGTATAGTTCTTCATGCCGATATTTAGAAATGTTATCTTTGTGTGCTTAGAAAGTGTAAAGGTAGCAATGTTCAGATTATATACAGTGGAACTTGGTTATTACGGCCTCGGCTGTTACGTCAACTCGGGTGTAGCGTTATTTTGTCATAAGTCCGGTCAAACTGATATCTTTAACATTATAAAAATTCCCGGTTTTAACGTCACTAAATATTGTACTACTCTGTTATAGCGTCAAAAATTTCTCAGATATTTTACTCTAAATTTCATATAAACGTATATATGTGTGCGCGCGCTACGCTCATGGCTACAGACATACATTGTATGCAAGCGATAAGCACTGTAACAGGACCGCCGGTGTCTGGCGACTGACATGTCTCCCCACCACTCTCACCGGGTCAGTAGCACTGCGCGTCTCGAGGCTATTGTTCACGCCACACTGTTACAGTATTTACTGTACAGTATTGTTTACACGTAGTCTCGTCTCTGTTTTTGGTTGTTATTGTTTCTGTATCTGCTCGTACTGTGACAGTTTCTTTTGTGTGTTTTATAACTTAAGTTTCGGTAGCCACTGTTTATAGAATTTTATACGTAGGTCTACATTTTTATACAGTAATCATGGCAAGTTCTAGTACAAAAAGAAAGGTTCTGTCTATTCAAGAGAAAGTACGTGTAATTAGATCATATGAAAGCGGACGTAAAATAGCTGATGTATGCCGTGAGTTTGGTTTAGTGAATTCTACTGTAGGTTCAATTTTAAAAAACAAGGACAAAATTTTAAAAAAATTTGAGGAAGATGGAGAAAAAATTAAAAAAATTAGGAAATGCGAACATGGTGATGTGGATAGGGCTTACGTGGTAGACATTTTAGAGTAATACCGAATGGACACCTTCATTTATCATGTATAATTGTCATTGCACACACACACACACACACACACACACACACACACAATTGTCATTGTCTGTAAGTACGATTACATATGTATTTGATTTAATTTAATACATACACATTATTGAAATGGTTCAAACAGTGTCAATGTTCAGATATTCCTGTGAGTGGGCCAATTCTGAAAGAGAAAGCTACAGAATTCGGAAAATTGTTTGGTATTGATTTTACGTGCTCCAACGGATGGCTAGATCGATTTAAGGCCCGACACTCGATTTCCTTTGCAAAAATTTGTGGTGAGGCAAAATGCGTAGATCTGAACATTACAGGCGATTGGGTGCGTAACACTTGGCCAGAAATTAGACGATCATATAAAGATGAAGACATCTTTAATGGAGATAAAGCCGGAATTTTTTATAAATTAACTCCAGATAAGACTTTCAAATTTAAAAATGAAAAGTGCGTTGGTGGGAAGCTCTCTAAACAAAGAGTTACAGTTTTTGTTTGTGCGAACATGACGGGAACCGAAAAAAGGAAACTTTTAGTTATCAGGAAAAGTTTGCATCCTAGATGTTTTAAAAACATCAAAAAACTTCCTGTAAGTTACACTGCCAACAAAAAAGCGTGGATGACTTCTAGTATTTTTGAAGATGAACTAAGAAAGTGGGATAAAGAACTGTCATCGCAGAACAGAAAATTCTACTTCTAGTTGACAACTGTGCAGCCCATCCAAAGTTAAATTTGACAAACATTAATCTGGTCTTACCGGCCAACTGTACGAGTGTCCTGCAACCTATGGACCAAGGCGTCATTAGAAGCCTAAAGTGTCACTACCGCAAGCAACTTTAAAAAAAAAATTATTTTCTGTATGGACACGGCACAACCTGCCACAATTTCACTCTTAGATGCAATACAATTCCTAGACGACTCTTGGAAGAGTGTAACACAGAAGACGATAGCAAAATGCTTCAGTAAAGCACAACTCGTATATGAAAATTTACCCGATGATGATGAAGACGACGACTTGCCGCTCTCGGAGTGGATTAAGAAATTCGACGTAAATGAATTTGGAAATGAACTTGATTCCTATGCATCAGTGGGTGACCAAGTAGAAACATTCCAAGTGTTGAGTGATGCAGAAATTATCGCGGAAGTAAAAAACATAGAAGCAGAAGATAGTGTTGAAGAAGATGCTGAGCAAGAGGAGGATGCCGACAGTACAGGAAGCAATGAGAGCCGCCGAAACTCTCACGATTTTACTGCTTTAGAGAGACGTCTGACGACACATTCAATGCAGCGCAGCATCTCCACAGCACAACAGAAAGAATTTATTTTTCAGAAAGGAGCGCTCAAAAGAAAATTACGGATTATTTTCAACAGTAAGCCTAAATGTAAGTTACATGTACTTTCTTTTTGATCTTTTAAAATATTCTTCATGCTGTTTGTATAAATGAAATGCAGTTTGTAAACTTTAGAATAAATATCACGAATAATGTTAATAATGCAAAGATCTTTTTTTTATTTCTCCTTCCTTACTAGTGATTAAAAAGGGTCTTTTATAACGACTCTTTTATAACGTCATTATTTTTTTGGTCCCTTCAATGACGTTATAACCAAGTTCCACTGTAGTTGCAAGCTTACAGACTCTTCTGGCATACCACCTATATTATACTATATATTACCAGTAAAGTTCCTTCATAAAAACCAGAGTTTTAAGGCATTGCAAGTCTTATCTATTAAAACAAGCATAAAAATGTATAAGAAACACATGTCAGATGTTGATACATGTTATTGTATTTTTATATAATCCACTTCAGTTCTGTTTACATTCCTAATTAATCTGTTAATAGGGAGCAATGATTGTATTATAAAATTGGAGAGGTATACAGATTCACTAAAAGCTGTTTTATATATACTACATTCTTAGAACGAATGTAATTAATGTAGCAAATATTTTCTTCTTCAAAGTGTAGAATTTTTTTCTCATGTAGCATTACCAGAATGGTTTATCGGTTATAGGTTTTTTTATTATATTTAATAGTATTTGCAGCTGTAATTTAAAGGAAGGTAAAAAGTAAATATGATGTAGAATGATTTTTCTCAACAGGACCGTTTTAATACCCTCTGATATATTCGTGTGAACTGTTTCTGGCTGAGATAATTTCATTGATGAAATAAGAATATAAATCCAGTAATACATGTGCCATTAAAATTTGTAAGAGTGATAATAACAGTTGATTCTACAAAATAGTAAAATTATTTCATTATGAGTAACTCCACAAGTTTCTTGCAGTGTTCTTGATTAATATTATATATTACTTCTGCAAGTTGTTAGTATTGTTATATAATAATACTTAATTTGCAGAAGTAATATAATTTGAGAAGCAGTGACATGCTTCTTGTTCTGTTTGTCACTATTCAGACAGCACTAAACATAATGGGCTGCAGATTAGTGTGTAATTGTATAAAAATTTATTGGTGATAAGGTGTGGCAGCTAGTTTGTTTACATCCCCCAATTAGAATTTGATTTTGAATAGCACTCATACATTGTATAGTGAAAATGATGATATCATAATTCAGTTGATGCTATGTGATAGTTTCTAAAAATCTTTCGCTCCTATCTGACTTAGTACATCGTACAGTATTATATGATTATATTTCCTAATTTATACTAACATGAAATTTTTTAGTTACAGGTTATGTTGATTGGGACTGAAGAAAAAATGTTGGTTGAACTGTCATAATGGAGTAAGTCCTATTATTCACCAGTCATATTGTGAATTTTTGCATAAATTTAAAGTACATTGTAATGATGATATCGTAGTTCAGTTGCTTACGCATGATAGTGACAGAAAAAGTCTTTTACTTCTGTATACATCCATAATATATTCGGTTATATTTTATTAATGAATTTTGATGCAACATTTTTTAATTACAAGTGATGTTAATCAGGACTGAAATAAACGTTGACTAGTCGTCAGTATGATGTAAGGTCTGAAATTCACTTGGAGTACAGTTGTATTAAAAATTAAGGGCATGTGTGCAAAATGCTGTTTATGCATGGACAAGACTTCTTTGAAATTCTGAGCGGTGGGATATCTTATATTATGTTATATTGCTGGAATAAAATATTTTAGAGAAATTTACAAGATTTCACAATAAAATAAATTGTATAATATTGAAAATTGCATGTTGTAACATTTTTCAATTTATTTACAATAAAAGGGAATCCTCTGCTACTGTTTTGTCAGGTGGAGTGTAGATATTGTTGATGACCTTCCTTTACTATTTATTCCTCTTGTGGTGCTGAAAGTCATAATTCTGCAAAATCAAAACTATTTTTTTTTTCTTATGAGGTGAATATATTTATGTCTGTTGCCTGGGGTTGCAAGTAAACTAATAGAAACCACTCAGCCACAAAAAATGATTTCCCTATATGAAAGATAAAAATATGGTAAGATAAATAATCAAATACAGTGATTTGAGAGTCTGACTATACAGTGTACACACATGCCTTTACAATAAAATCTGGTAGTGTTGAGGCATAGCAGTGGACAGTGGAAAAGAACAAAACAAATTGAAGCGTGTTTATGAAACACTCTTTTAAAACAACACCATCAGATTCGGCTTATAAATACTGTTTAATTATATATTTATGGAATGTTTACAATTAAATAATTCCATTATTTTCTTAACACGTTCTGCTTTCAGAGGGAATAATGTCTGCCTTTGCCACATCACAAATAGAATTGAGGGAAGAGAGAGAGAGACTTCATATCAACGTACTTTACAAACAAAATGCAAGATTTGTTCATACATCATTTGTTGGCTGCACTGAAACTAACAAGTTCCTTTTGGTGTCCCAGAACGAGGCCTTCCATGCATAATCATGCCACACATTTTCAGCCTTCAATTTTTAATATTACTTATTGTAAGTAATAGCTTATAAGTTAAATAACGAGCATGTTAACATAAAAAGTTGTGTTGATTGTAAAATTACATATTTTGCCGTTATTTCCAGTACATTATATCATGAGAATGATGACATCATAGTTCAGTTGATTATCTGTGATAGTGAATTTTCAAGTCTTTCGCTCCTATCTGACTCTAAATACATTCTATAATGTTAAATCAACTATATTTTACAAATTTGTACTATAATTAGTACTTTGATTACAGGTGATGTTGAATGCAATTGAAATAAAATGTGGTTCAGCCATCCATCAATAAGAAGTAAGTCTGAGATTCATGTTTAGTGTGGTAAATAATGAGCATGTATGCTTAAAGTTTCTATTGCATTGATTTAAAAATTAAATAATTTCCCCTATTTTCAATACATTGTTAGAATGATGACATCATAGTTCAGTTAAGTATAAATATCTGTGATAGTGAATTTAAAGTCTTTTTCTCCCATCTGACTCTAAATACATCCTATAATGTAATTCAGTGATATTTTACTAGTATATACCTAAAATGAGTTTTTAAATTACAGGTGATGTTCATTGCAACTAAAATAAAACTTAGGACTAGCCATAAATAAGGAGAAAGGCTTAGATTCGTTTGTAGTAAATGAACACGTTTCTTTAAAGAGGTTCTGTTGATTGCATTAATTGTAAAAATTATACATATTTTCCCTATTTACAATATATTGTATCATGAGAATATATTTTAGTTCTGTGATAGTAAATTTAGGAGTGTGCACTCCTATCTAAAAGTCTTTCACTCCTCTCTATTCTAAATAAATCCTTATAATGTTATTTGGTTACATTTTTCTAATTACATTTAATATTTATGATTCTGAGAGAAAGTAAAATTATATCTTTTATCCACGTATGACTAACATAAAATTGTATTCCATTTTGTTACTGTAGCACATTGTTGCACTGACTTTTTCATGGAGATGAAAGGTACTTTTAATCATAATGTAATAAAATGTTTGTAATATTTTTATGATTTGATTTTTTGCGTTTTTTGCAGATTCAAGTTGTTAACGAGATCAAATTGTCTAAATGTGACAGTTTAAAAAAAGTAAGAAAATTGGAGCAGTGAGAAGGCTGTAAGACTTGATACAGTAGTATATTGTATTCCAAGCTATTATGCTATTCTAAAATGAGAAAAAGAGTATGCAGATCTTAAGTTTGATAATGTTAAAATATAGTAATGACAATAAATATTTATTAAATCTTTTTGAAATAATAGTTACCTTTATTAATCTTTTATCAAAAGTCTCCTTCCAGATGTTGTAATACAAAAATTTAGACTACATGTGAAATTCAAGTGGCATTTGTTCCCACGTGCATTATCTCTCCATAAAGTATGTTATCATTTTATAAAGTATGTAACGGGGTAAAATATGGGCTCCGAGTTTTATGTACCAAGTTAAAATATTTTATTGTAATGAAGCGGATCTGATTAGAAATGTAGAAGTAAAGGGCATTATGCGATTTCCAAATAAGGTAAAGATGTAACAAGTTCTATTTTTAACCAGTGAATCACACAAAAGGCATGTTGTGTACTACGAAACAGCCAGTCTCCAGCCGAAATGGTGTTACGAGGTACAACAGAAAATTAAATAACTACGATGGGACAGGAATAGAAATCCGCCTAGAACTGGTTTCAACGGTGTGGTTAAACGGAATTGTAGCGTATGAATGCCAGCAAAGGGAGCCATCTCCAACTCAGAGTCGAACCGTACGGTCATATTGTAATAGTGTAGGTAGGCCTACATGTTGCAGTTACGGTAGGCCTACCTAAAATTGTGTTTTAAAATATAATGGAGCAGTGACAAACTTTTAAAGTAACAAAACAGCAAAAGTGATTATGATATAAATGTTTCGGACACATGTTTTGGTGTTTTCGTAAAAAAGGGACTTTCACCATAGTGTGCGACCGTTGTGGAGACCACGTGTCAGATAAGGAACTAGAAAGGACAAAAACAATTGATCAAAATCGTTCAAAGTTTGCTTTTATTGGAAAAATATTTTTTAAAAATAACAAAATAATGAGATCTCAATAGAGAGAGAGAGTATAGAGAAACAAAGGGGGAGGGGATACTAAGTACTGATTTGTAATACGGTAATAATATAACAAATAATTATTGTTAATTATAATTAATTAATCGTATCACATTAAAAAGAAATTAATATTTTTATTAAAATAAAATATAATTTTGTCGTAATCATATGTTAGTTGAATAAATTATGCTGTACTACCTATACCCCTATCTCTGTGTCAATAAGTTCGCCTAGATGGCCCTGGAATTTTTTCTGTAAGGGAGCTTTGTTTATTTACTAAATTGTTTTCTTCGGGGAAGGTGAATGGTTTCCACATTTCCCCCAGAAAATGTGATGGCGACCTGGGGACTTTGGGAATCTTCTGTGTGAAGGTAAGCCGTAGATAGTAATAATCGAGGTGTAATCTCTCCTGTTTTATTTTTCTATTTATTCGTAAAGTTACAAGTACTGACAAATTCAGTAATAAACTGAATAACTGATTTAAATTTTCTTCATTTGTTTGAAAATGCGAAGTGGTGTTTTACATGTAATATCTTATATGACCTGTGTATATAGCAACTGAACATATTTTATTTAAGTTTTCTGAACAACCAATATGGCACCAAAAAGAAAACGCCATATCCTGTTGCATACATCTGTTTTTATAGGAACAAACTACAGTGGTATAATATTCTATTTACACTAATTGTTCAGGGGTTTCCAAATCTGATGGGATTAATCTCATGAGTGTATTAAGAGGCCCAACCAATCGTGGTTATGCTGAGACACAGCTATAAGTGTGTTTCCTATTAGCAAATGGCATGCAGCTTTGCTATTAGTGTAAATATGGTGGCCTGTGTTATAATGAAATTTTTTTATTATAAAACTCATCAAATTGGCTGAAATTTAGAAAAGATTTCAAGTATAGTACAGTGATCAAGCTCTTAGCTGTAGTAAACATTTGAATTGTGCAAATTTTGTAAAGATGGCCATATGTCCACAATGGCCCATCCCAACTGAGTTGACTGAGCCCACTGTAGCAAAGCTGTGGAAGCATACAAACTCAACCTCCCAAAATATTCTGAGGGATTATATCTGCAAGTAAATTGGTGGCTAGTAATTTTGGGGGGACACAAGTGGTATTGATTTGTGTTGTTAGGTTTTCCACTGACGAATGTTCATGGCAACAACTGAAGTGTGGAATCTGCCATCAATGAGAACAGTCAGAGAATTTCTCATGGGAAACCTACATGCACCAACTTTGTAACGGTACAGAATTGGGTGATAAAAGAATTTTATGATGTTATGTGATGTCTGATTTTATGGTGTTGGGATCTCGACAAGAGAAGTCTAGTAGTCGGATAGGTGCAGCCACAGCCACCAGACTGGGGGGTAAGTACCCATGATTTTAGTAAGGATTTAAGGGGGGTTGTGGCGCTATATCCACATTGATCCTCTTAGGTTTTAGGCAATGAGAGTTTTTATGCTTCGGCATAAAACCTCTCATTGGGGGGGGGGTATTGTAATGGTACAGAATTGGGTGATAAAGAATTTTAAGAAATATCAATTCAAACAGTGTACAACCTTTTGGGGAACCCCTGCTTTAACAAAGATGCATACAATGTTATGAAAGACCAGTCTGTTTATGTCTAGACGTGTTGTGCAATAACGTGCAATCCAGGACCTCTGTGAATTACAGAGAAGCCGAAGTCATCAGGTGGTAAAAAGTTGTAGTCATCGCTGGCCCAGTTTAAACCAACCGATCAGAGCTTGGGTTGGTGATCACGTGACCAGTCTCACCCCGTAATTTGCGCCCTAGCGCCAGATTAAGGAGGCCTGTCTACAAAGAGACACGGAGCCGCGCGGTTCCAGTAAACCGTGTGCGAGTAATTACCAGTCGACTCAAATTCTTCAGACCGTGCTGTCTTATTTAACAACAAGTGCTCAAGCAAAATTAACGTCGGCCGACGAAATGTTATAATAGGTAATTTCTAAAATCGGAGTAAACTACTGAAGAACGATCAAACAATTACAGTTGATAAACTTTTACCTGTTTAAACACCGAAGTTCGGAGTGACCAGGAAATGGCAAATAACACGTGGTGGTGGTGAAACCGTTTGGAACGCCTTCAGATTGGTGAAGTACCACTAATAAACTATCAACTTAATTTCATAAACATATCAAATAAACAGTTCAATATCGAAAAAATAAGATTTAAAGAGCTCTATAAACGAGGGTTAAATATGAAAATGTAAAAGAGTGAGTGAGATAAAAAAAAGTGTAATGGGGCAAAAAAGGGTTTTTTATTTTATTAAATGTATTTAAATTTTTTGTTGCATGTCCCCTGCAAATTAATGTCGTATTCGAACAAATAACAGGAACATAAACTTTTTGATCAGTGTACTTGAAGAATGCCAGATTGTTTTGTTAAATCAAGTGTTTTGTCACAAACTGGTACGCGCAACACCAGCATGTGCGCGCATGCGACGCTAACAGCCTCGACCCACGCCACAAGAAAAGTGGCTAAGCGGTAGGACTTTATTTCCACGTGGTTTTAAGACGGCGGAAACAGTAAAGGCTCCTCCCACCAGAGCCTCCTCCATCGTCTCCGTTTAACAACAGTAGCCATGGGCACATAGACGAAGCCATACACTGTGAGCGACTACAAAAAAATCGTAACCGGAAGGCAGTGACTTCCGTCCCATGAACAAGGCAGTCGACTTATAGCCGCGGCGGCGGCTAGACGCACGCTAAGACTCTTGAGCCCTAAGTAGTCTTCTAAATGTAGTAAGTGACCGACCAAACCAGTGTACACCAAAATGTGTAAAGCAGTTTAAAGTATTAATACAACCAGTGAACTAAATGAAAATTTTAAAACAAATGGTATAATATTTTTTATATCAAATCAGAGAACTCTGTGTGATGCGCCATGCGGTCGGTATAATTGACGCCACCCACATAACTATCAAATCATTCTTATTTTATATATAAAAGGGGGTAATTTGTATGTGTGTGTGAATGTAGCAAGCTGGGTCGCCTTAATTAATATTGTTAATATAAGTTGAAACGTTCGATATTAAATGATATCATAATAATTTAAAATCAATGTTAATACACTCCTACTTACCATTGTGTGGCTTCAAGGTTGCGTCATACGTATGTTTGGGATGCAGACGTAATTTCTTAAGGTTGTGAGAATAATTTGCACAACACATTTATATGAAGAGAATTGAGATTTTACTTTGGATTATGTCAGTTACATTTACATATAAAAACAATGTTATACTGCTTATTGCATTTTACTCATGCTCATCTGCAACTATGGCTTACCTTAGTTTGATACACAATTTGATCTATACAAATACGGAACACAATTAAAAAAACACCACAGCCCAGCTTTGCTTGTACACTCTCTCATTCACAATTTAAAATACCCTTAACATTTTATTATTAATAAAACTTCCCCACGGCAACCACGCGGTCTTCACGCACAGTCATCTTTCTATGAAATGTTATAATGTTAATATCCAAAATAACACTCGGTTAGTTTCTACCGCACGGATGTATTATCGTCACATACTTTTCTCCACTGGTATTTGAATTTAAAGTGAAAATAATAGAAAAACTTTTGCGTGTATCCTAATTCGTTCCTAGCCGGCAGGCTTCAGTAGTGGAACTGCTGCAAACTTTTTGTTTGTACACTGTTACTTTTTAATAACTGTTTCACACTTTCTAAGATAGGCCAAATTTGTTTTAACGGCCTATCTTGTAAACCCGAGGCCCCTGTTTTAAATTCACAATTCTATTGTCTGATGCTGCTTACTCTCTGATACCAAACTGCACACTCTGATGACACACTGTAGACTGTGTCACAAGGCTGCTGCTATGTGATTGTGCAATGCGTCTGGCAATTGTTTTGACTGACTGTGTGTATGTTGCATTGCTGTACTGGAGGCTCCTTACAGGTGAAGTCTGACAATTGAAAAGTGATTGAATGGGTGATCTATGTTAATATAAAATTAAACTGTGGTGGCCCCCATATATGAAGTGAATTGTACACTTTTAACAAAATCAAAACCAAGATTAATAAAAAATAAAAAACCTTCCAATTTGACCCATTACAATACCCCCTCGATGAGAATTCTGCTGTCCACGACAGAAGAAATCTCATCGATAACCCCGAAGAGGACCGGTGAGGAACTGGTGCCAACAACCCCCTAGTTCTTAATCTCATGGGTACACGACCCCCCTGGCTCAGCGACTATGGACTCATCTGAACGAGATCACTGGACTTCTCTATAAGAGATCCCAACACCGAGAAATCGATCAGACTCGCACCACAGCGCGCCTCGCCTTCTAACACGCTACCCCCAAAAATCCTCAATCCCTGGCTAAAATTATCCCAGCTCCTCCGCCGATATGTATCCCCTTTTTTGCAAGCTGGGCTGCCTTTAGCAGATACTGGGCTCACACACACTCACGTTACATGATACCCTAACACATTAAAATAAAAATTTTCTTTTAAAATTTATTATAAATTTAAAAAATTTAAAATTCAAAAAAAATCTTTTACCAAAAAATTCTCTTCCTTGTTTTTTCTAATTTTTTGTTTCAAATAACTTAATCTAGACATTTCTAATAACAAACTCATCCTTACTCTAACATGAGAACCACTTATATTCTACCAATACAATGCAATACAATAAAATAAACATGGTTAATGCACACATAATAAAAGAATAATTATCTAACATATTCATTCGCTGGCAGGCGAAAATCAAGTTTTCTTTTTTTTTTTTTTTCAATAAAAAATTAAAATTTTCAAAAATTTTAAAATTCAAAAAAATTTAAATTTATTCATAAAAAAAATTTTATTAAATTTATTTATTAAACAACATATATTAAAACTATTCAAATATTGATTTGAATTAATCAAACAACCAAATTAAAATTGGATTCCTACTATACAAGCTTAGTAGGTGTCTGACCTCATCAGCTGATCGTAACTAGGTCAAGTCCAAAACCCTTGACCTACATATGTTATATATAAGTTCTGAAAACACTGAACATTTGCAATATACTAACTTGAAATACAAAACACAATAACATAAAATATTTAAAATAAACCAAATATTAATATAAATAATAAACAGATTGACATTTAAATTATTTCAACAAACAATTCTTGACTTTACATTATTTTCAAATTTTATCAAAATTCTGTCACTGGTTGAAAAAAATAAACAATTGTATATTCTTTATTATAAATTCCTCTCTTTAGTTAACAGTTTAACAATCCTACTCTTCACCTAACAATCTTGCTACACTTTACCATGGGTGATGTAATTTATTTATTCTCATTTACTGTATTACTAGATCTGTATACATATATAAACTTTCTCCCGGTGACTCTAACTTCTAACAACTTCAACTCCCATGACACCCATCTCTACCAAAATCTCTACTACTCAGGACACTCTAAACCCCAACTTATCATTTAACACAAATCGCTACCTGCTCTACATATATAAAAAAAAATACTCTCTAACCCTTTGTATATAGGATACGTGTTTCCCCTACCCAAAACTCAATTCCCTTATTTGGCGGCCCGGATTCTACCTAAGGCGGCCCCTTCCCCACTAAAATCTATTCTAATCCCGTCCCAACCCTTGTTGCGGACTCCCCAAATACACTACCCCCTAATACAAAATTGCCATCCCCAAAAATCTCAATCTCATTGCCTCACTACAAATACAACAAAATAATCTCACTAATTATAAACATAAATACATATCACTCAAAATCTACATAAATTCTCCACAACTACCGTGTCACCCTCAATACTTCTCCAAATTCTATTACATTACATCAACTCAAAAACAACATTACATTATATTCATCTCTACTGTTTCAACTTCAACTTTGATTTTAACTTGGACAGATCTACGTGTCCCACTAAATATTTATCACCCAAAAATTGTCTCTTATTAATTTGCATAAATCATTGTTATTTTATTTCTCATATTCTTTTTATCTTTCCTTCAAAATATCTGTAGTACACTAAACATTAATTACTTGTAACATTCACAAACCACTATACCAGTGACATGGTATTGCTGATCAGCTGATCTCCTGACATAATTAAAACACCATGAATACCTTTCAAAATTGAACAATTACATGTAATACATTATCAACACTTACTTCTATTATGTTGATTGCCTGCCAGGCGTATAATTATTGGCTTAGGAAAAAAAATACACACATAATGAAAATACATTTTATCAACAACTATATCTAGCATACACCAATAAAATAATACACTTTATTAAGGCCTGAACACCTTTTTTTTTTTTTTTTTTTTTTTTATACATTAATATTTCAACAATATTTTGTTGAATACCAAATTAATTTAATGGCTTAATGGTTTTTTACTGTCTCAAACTCTGAGTTACAATTATTACCTCATTATTATTTTATCAAAAAATTTTCTTTAATTCTTTTATGTCACAATAGAGTTTTGTTATGGTCACCAAGTATGTCTGTAGGCGTTAGTCACAACATACCACTACAACACACCTGTTTACTGTTTACATGAACACAGTTGTGTGCCAGACTTGTTTTCATAAACAACAGTTATAAACATGCTCAGTTTCAGCATTCATAATCTAAACATTCTAGTTGCATCATATATTGCCATACCTGCTTGCTACACTTTTCAAGTTTTATAAATCTTCTAGATAATATATTTGTCTCTTACATTTTTATTCCAGTTTAGATCAGTTATATTTTTTATTCATTAATAAAATTGACCCTTTTAAATTATTTATTTATTTAAAACAGTTTCCATGACTAATTACCATTTTCAAAATGATTCTACGTGATTAAATGGTTCAGTTTTTCTTAATATTTCAATAAATTTTACACACATTACATCATTAGTTCTGATCTCGCTTTAAATTCCTCCACAATCACATTCTTAATACCATTATCCCCTACTCAAAACCTAACATAGCAGGTACCACAAAATAATAATTGAACCCTTTGGTTGCATAAGTTTACTTTAAAATATTTTCCAAAATTATTTACTTACTTCATATTATACTTATTATTTTTTCTTAATTACCTGTAAATAGGTTATATTACATGTACCGTATTATAGTTTATATGTTTACTCTAAGGGGAGGGTTAGGGAAATCGGGAAGATAAAAGGGATAAGGATTATTACAGGGTCAAGAACTAGGACTAAGGGTAGGGACAAAGCTCCCTCCGAAAATAAAGGTACTGGAGAAAACCAAGGCTCGCGTGGGCAGGGGCGCGTCCCTGAAATAGACGAACCCCACTGGGACAAGTGGGGAACACCTATCCGCTACCACTAACTGTTTTATATTATTCATAGTTATTTATACTTATTTAACTATAGGTTTATTAGAGTGGTTTAGTTATGTTTAATTACAGGATTCAATGTATTATTTTGTTTTAAAATGCAAAATATTAATATTATTTTTGTCATCACAATTTCGGCTACATACATACCTTGTTTATCTAACATGTTATAATGCATACAATTAATTTCACTACACATATATTTACAATTCTTCCTCAATAATTATTCAGTTATATCACACTTCAATATCAAAATCAGCTAGGTCATTACCATACATTAACATATTTGAAATTGTTCAATTGTGAATTTAAGGCTCAACCTCCATCGTCAAAAATTAATCGGGGTTTCACATAGCAATTTTCAATTTTATTACCACACAAATGACTGTTTTGTGTGTGGTAACCATACAAACTAAACTCGTCCATTTTATCCACATAATCATTAAACAAGTCAACATTAAGTACATTGGTTAAGTCTCCATCAGTAATATTCGTTATCAACTCAGTTATTTTTTCTTCATAAAGTAAATTATTATTATTTAGACATGTATTATCAAAATAATCTTCACTCTCTATTTTAACAGGTAAGTTTAACATCTCTTTCAACTCATTATAATCTCTCATTGGTTTATATAATTCTATCTCTTTGTCTATCAACAACTCTCTCTCAAAACATCTTTCATCATCATAACACCATATCGCACTTTTATCATTCCACGCAGAGGGTACAAAATTATTCAGCAAAATTAAACAACTCAAATCTTTCATTAATAAGGGTCTCTTGCCCAAAAATAACACTTTTGAACACTCTGGTTCATCACAAATAAAGGGAAATTTTACCCTCTGCTCTACACATTCATCTACTCTTTCTTTCCATTCTTTTTCTAATTCAACAACACTAATTATTACTTCATTACAACTTATCATTTTCTCACTCTCTCTCTCTAACTCACTGACACACATTAACATCTCATCATCACTACATTCTGCAATTTCATTAGTACTATTTTTGATTATGTTTTCATCATTTGTCTCTCCGTTATTCTTTACCCCCACTATACTCTCAGAATTATAATTAATATCATTATCATCACTATTTATCACTACCTCTTCCACTACTTCGTCATTATTAATATTTGTCATACTTATAACATTGTCACCTAACGTCTCAACACTCTGTTCTAATTTATTTAAACTGGTTCTTACTGTTTCATTAGTACTTGCTAAGCGTTTAGTTAATACTTGAATCTCATTTTTCAACTTATCGAATTTGTCATTCTGGATATTAAATTTAATGTCAGAATCACTCTTTATTTCGTTAATTTGGTTTTTTAATTCATCCAAACTATTCTTTTGAACATCGACTTTTCTGTTCTGAACTTCAAACTTTGCATTAAAATCACTACTTTGTCTATCAAATTTATCGTTCATTTTATTGTCACTAATATCAATTCTAGCATTTATCATGTTATATAATCGTGTTAACATCTCATCTGTATCAGATTTTTTACTTTGGACTGGCGTTAACTGACTTTCTGTTTTATCGTCAGTGACACTGATTTCGTTATTATTACTTTTATTTTCTCTATTTGATTTTGGGGTCGTTTGGATCCCCGAATCATCTGTATTATTTGGTTCATTCGTTATGGTTACATTCATAATTTTGTAGTCTTGACCTACATTCGGTGTTGAATGTATTTCAGGACTACTCATCACGGCTAATTCGTCAACTTCAGCCGTTTTACTTATCACAGTCGAGTCGGACAAATCGACTCCGTTCTCTGTATTTTCCATTATTATTATTTTTAGGTATTTATTCTGTTTCTTATGTGAACAAATATTCTTTACTTACTTAGCGTAACTTAACTTTACATAAGTACCTTTTGCGTATTCTCACGCAACCTCCAAATTACGATTGCATCCCATTTATAGGTATGAAATTTATTTTATTAAATTCGTCCCTGTTCGGGCGCCAATGAAACGTTCGATATTAAATGATATCATAATAATTTAAAATCAATGTTAATACACTCCTACTTACCATTGTGTGGCTTCAAGGTTGCGTCATAGTATGTTTGGGATGCAGACGTAATTTCTTAAGGTTGTGAGAATAATTTGCACAACACATTTATATGAAGAGAATTGAGATTTTACTTTGGATTATGTCAGTTACATTTACATATAAAAACAATGTTATACTGCTTATTGCATTTTACTCATGCTCATCTGCAACTATGGCTTACCTTAGTTTGATACGTACACAATTTGATCTATACAAATACGGAACACAATTAAAAAAACACACAGAAACACCACAGCCCAGCTTTGCTTGTACACTCTCTCATTCACAATTTAAAATACCCTTAACATTTTATTATTAATAAAACTTCCCCACGGCAACCACGCGGTCTTCACGCACAGTCATCTTTCTATGAAATGTTATAATGTTAATATCCAAAATAACACTCGGTTAGTTTCTACCGCACGGATGTATTATCGTCACATACTTTTCTCCACTGGTATTTGAATTTAAAGTGAAAATAATAGAAAAACTTTTGCGTGTATCCTAATTCGTTCCTAGCCGGCAGGCTTCAGTAGTGGAACTGCTGCAAACTTTTTGTTTGTACACTGTTACTTTTTAATAACTGTTTCACACTTTCTAAGATAGGCCAAATTTGTTTTAACGGCCTATCTTGTAAACCCGAGGCCCCTGTTTTAAATTCACAATTCTATTGTCTGATGCTGCTTACTCTCTGATACCAAACTGCACACTCTGATGACACACTGTAGACTGTGTCACAAGGCTGCTGCTATGTGATTGTGCAATGCGTCTGGCAATTGTTTTGACTGACTGTGTGTATGTTGCATTGCTGTACTGGAGGCTCCTTACAGGTGAAGTCTGACAATTGAAAAGTGATTGAATGGGTGATCTATGTTAATATAAAATTAAACTGTGGTGGCCCCCATATATGAAGTGAATTGTACACTTTTAACAAAATCAAAACCAAGATTAATAAAAAATAAAAAACCTTCCAATTTGACTCATTACAAAGTACTAATAAGTATTAGCATAAACACAATGTTGAAGTAAATGTTTTGTTTTATTCTTATCTGTAAAGAGAAAAGTAATATGGTTTGAACAGTAAATGGTAAACAAGCAAATTCAAAAGTAATTGCGAAGGTGGTTTACCTTCGCAAACCACCTCATTGAAGCAAACCACACATATAAAAACATCGACAATAACATGAACATACTACACGTACACACAAAAGGCCGAAAACTAGACACTCTAGAACAATTAGAAATATACAAACACACAAAAACAAATAAAAACGACATCCTAAACGAACAGACACAATTCAAATCGCACGCATTATTCGAACACATCTCACCACACACACACAGCTTCAATCTTTCGAAACACTTTCTCGTCGCCAACAACAAGACGAGCAGCGCTACTAACGACAGCCTCTGATGAAGCCTTCTATAGGTGAAAGCCGGTTTAGGCTGTAAGGTAAAACTTTACGTTTTTACTTATAAAAAACTTTGTGTTCCGAGTCGTCAATATTATAGTGATATTTAAAAAATTGATTTAATTAACAAATGGAATAAGAGTAGAGTTTCTTAATAGTGCAACCCTAAATCACTTATAGGTTCACGTGAAGACTCTGGCCCGAAAACAGGTAAGGAAATTCTAATTTTGTACATGTTATTTCATGACATTAATTGTTTAAAAGTAAGTAAATTCTCAATGGCGCAACCGAACAGGACAGTCTACACAAATTCATAATTTATGTAGACCACGTCTACTCGAAATTAGTGATTTAGAGGTTGGACTATAATACGTAAAAATTACGTAGCATACAAAATAGTACGTCACTGTTAGGTTAAATATGTGACAAAATGATGTTGAGTTAAGTGGTAGATGTTTTGTATGTAAGTAAATTTATAAAAATGGCAGGAAACAGTGAAAATGAGATAAATGAAATAGTTGAATTTAATGAATCAGCTGTTATGAGTAGCCTTGAAGTACATTCAACTCCGAATGTAGGTCAAGACGACAAAACTATGAAAATAAGTGGTACGAATTGTAACAAATTCAAATATAAATTTGTTAATTTATGTTTGTTTGTTTGTAATTTTTTTTTTTTTTTATGTTTCGTGGTGTTCCAAACTTCTTATTATTTGTTTTAACAGAATTAAATCCTTTTCTGTATTTAAAATTCCTTCACCAGTTAACAGGATTGTCTCCAAGAACAATCGATTAGTGAACTTTTATTATTTGTAGGTTATCTTCCTTCTAAGTGGTGAAATTCTGGTAGTTATTGCTCAATTAAAATGATATATTATACTAGTTATTATGTAGGAATAAACAATATTCAATTTTATAATCTTCAACGAATTTTAACAAATGGTAATATAATCGATTTTCTATCGATTGATTAATTGACTCTCGGGGTATATCAATAGTTCGTACAATTATTTATTATCGGGTTCTTTAAACAGTTATTTTATAGATAGTCAGTGAAAAAGGGCAAAGTATGGAAAGTATAACATTACAATATATCAGCTTAAAAATTAAAATACATATATAACATTCAATATATAATAGTAAGTAAAGAAATGTTCGAACCGTTCAGTTTTACAGGCAGTGTCGCGTTGGATTGTGGGAAGTCAAAATGGCCGCTTCGAGTTCAGATGTATGACGAATGCACCTCGCTGATTCTGCTTTCAATAAAGGCTGCTTTTCCTATGATTTCTCGTTCCTGCAGCTGCGATTATTCCTTCTGGTTATTGTGGAGTGGTTCTGGTTAGGTGTTAGTGGTCCACTTTGATAAAATGTGTTGTGTTAAGTTGTATTTCACTTTCGTCTATTAGGTCGATAATTGCGCTGTTTGTTTCATTATGTGGTATTAATGGTTTTACTCGTTTAAATTGTGTATTCACTGGTTTTCTTTCTGTTTTATATTAATTTAATATACATAGTTACTGTATGGTCTCCAGATCACTGTATATGATTAAATAATCGACAAGAAATTAAAAGATTCGACAGAATGGAAGAGAATGTCAGAAAGTTAAGTGAAACATTAGATAACGGGTTCCAGAAATTGAATGAAACAATAGAAACCACTTCTGAAGGTAGTAAGGAGATAGAAATTAAAGAAGACCAAAAAGTATTATTATCTGAAATCAATACCAGAGAAGAATTGAAGATGATGAAGAATGGACTACTTGAGATGTTTAATCTACCAATTACCGACCAGAATGAAATAATGAATTTTAAAAATAACAGAAGGAACTTAATAGAAACTTTAGAAAGGAATCACTACCAAACAGTGTGTAACACATTAAGAAGGTCGATCAGAAAATGGAATACAACAGAAATAGAAACGCAAAATAGACCAATATCAGTGAGAAGATCAACGATGGAGGTACGAGTAACTTCGTTGAGTAATAACGAAAATGCTAAAGTAATTGAGGTAGAAATTGATAATAAAGAACACATGGTATTAGAAGAATGGCTGTACCAGATAGAAGAGACATATATCACACGGACAGAAATAGTTATGCACACCAGAGCAGTCCGAACAACGGGGGTAACTCATGTAATCATGGACCATGGGTAAACCAAGTGCAGATGAACACTGGAATATGGGACTGATTTCTTGATTACTGAACCAGCAAACCAATGGAAAGGAAGGAACATTAAATTAACTAAAATAATTAATAATCATCAAAGGGGAGAACATAAACGAATACTTAAGACAAATGGATGGAAATGACTGAAAAAACTAAAGTTGAATAAACAACCGAAGTAATTTAAATAAAAAAGAGATAACAAAACAAACGAATAGTTTACAAATAGATAATAAAGAAATAAGTTGCAAGATGAAATTTCAAAATTCAAAAAGTTATGTAAGACCAACTTACAAAATTATTTAGAGCATATATGAGATAAAAGAAAAAAATGATAAATAATAATAAAAAAGAATTGTGTAATACCTTACCTTACCTTACTATAATAATATTTGGCCAACATATGAGGCATAAAAGTAAAATATAAAATAAAGGGATGAGCTACAACAATTCCTAACTAGTAAGAATGTCAAACTTACTATGATATTTAAAAAATATGAAAAAAAGGAAAAAACAATCGAAATGATCAACTTCCACAGCAATTTAGAAAAAATATGCGAGATAAAATAAACAAACCAATGATCAAAAATAAAATAAATATTCTAAGAGTTATAATATAAAATGAGATGAATCAAAGAGTAATTGAAAATGAATAAAAATATTAATTGTATCAATAAAAATCAACGCTTGAAGCATTATCAAATGGTATTGACAGAGAGAATTAAGAATTAAATATGACTCGAACTGAGCAATAATGAAATGAAAAAGTAAAAGATTCCCAACAAATATTATTATTATTGTTATTATTATTAGTCAGAAGATGACTGTATTGAAGATTCATTAATTAAGATTGACTGTTGAATAAGTCCAGCAATCATTTAACTGAGCAGGGATGATGTTCCCCTGACCTCAGAAAAAGTGTAGTTTTGAACGACGAAGTTAGGTAAGTCAATACAGCCCATCGGAATCGATTTCAGCAAAAAATTAGGGATATTTAGGGAAAATAAGATTTATAGGGAATAATTTATAATAAAAAGTCAATAAGCCAGATCGTAATAAGAGAAAATAATGAAGAAAAGACTTAGAAGAAAGGAAGTAGAAGATACAGAATTGAACATAAAACCAAACAAGAAGCAGGAGAATTTAAGAAGAAAATGATACAATACAATTGATAATTTCATCAAACTTAGAATCACGTTTTATAAAATGATCAATTTTGGTGGAAGGGCATTATATAACATCTCCAAATTCAGATCATATTTGATATCTATAAGTATGTAAGAAACGATAAAAAGTAATATATTCTGATAAATAAATAATGAAGAGAATAAAAATATAAAATGTAATTAAGAAAGAAGGAGGAAGAATGGTAAACCAAAAGTGATTATTAAATAAAATTATAGGATAGACTGACAGACAAATGACTTTGACCCAACCCCAGAGAGTGGCCAGATGAAAAACCAGAATAAAATGGAAGTGAAGGAGAAGAAAAATGAATATAAAAAGGGAACCAACCAAATATAAAGGAAATAAAGTGAAACAAGATGATAAAACACAGACAAATAATATAGAATAGAGAAGGGAGAAATGATACACTCAAAAATCATAAAGGAAACGAAACCAGTAAATAACCAATGTAAAAAAAATAAGTATTAGTATTGACTAAGTGACAAATGTAATTAATCACTGATAAAACCCGATAAATAAAGGTACACTAACCCAAGAATTAGAAGTATATGTAAGTAAGAACTCTAGAAAGACGTGAACTTATTAAGTATAAATAATATTTGTAAAGAAAGAGGGAGATGGTGAGAAATAAAAATAACTAAGTGACAAATAAAAAGTAATGGTAGGGATTACCCAGTAATAAACACTTAAAATAAAAAGTTTAAGACGTGCCAAAAGTGAAAGTGTAAAAACCCCAAAATAATGAGTAAATCAGTGATAAACACCAGATAGTTTAAAAGTGAAGGTTATGAATAAATAAGAATATTGTAAATGATAGTATGATAAAAAATAGTGATAGATAAGAAAACACTTAGTAAATCAGTGATAAACACTAAACGATTTAATGGTGAACATATAAGAATTGTATTGATAATAGTAATTAAAAATAGTATTTAGATTAGATATAAATGAAGGATACGATGTTATTCAGGGGAGAAAGCCCATGTAAGGTAAACAGTTAGTGTTACCATGGATTGGAAGGAGAGATTATTAAAGAAGTAAGAAATTAAAAACACAATCAATAAACACCCCATGTTATAAGGGATAATCGATTAAGTAAGTTTAAAAGGAGTGATGATGTTTATCACCCAAAAAATAATAAAGAATGAAATGAATTGTAAACCAAAATTACCTAATAACTGGTAAAGATTGTTCAATTAAATTTATGAATAGGATATGGCTGAAGGAAGTATACAGTCCATAGGCCTAGTTGTTATATTTTATGTAATAAAGAATATTAAGTAATAGCCATATTGTTGACAATGGCAAGTTAAATAAATAAGAAGGTAAATCAATACAGAAATAATAAACACTGGAAAATCAGTTAGGAAATAATTGACAAGCCATGATGTAGAAAATAATGTTGACACATAATCAGTACAAAAACAACTTCAAAACACATCAACAAATAAACAAATCAATTATAATAACAAAACAAAACACTTTAGAGTAAAATGAGATATAATTGGTATAAAATAAGTAAATATAATCAATGGCTACTTAGGCCTATGAAATGCCTAACTGTAAAAAACAAATAAATACAAATTGTGTAAAATCAACAAAGAAATTAACAAATCCAAGGCGAGTAACCAGCCCAGGATAATTTATAAATCATATTAAAAGAAAAATGTTAGAATAAGGACTTAAATCAAAAGAGAAATATAGTTAACAAATATTAAAATAATTGTACAAACATTAATATTTTGAAGAACCCAACCTTATGGGATATCAAAATAATCTTTGAAAGAAAATAATAACAGTAGTGATAATATTTAATATGTAGGGAGGAAGACAGAAGAATAAAAGCAATCAGAAGATATACAGCTATTTTGAATAAAAATTCAAAATTGATAAAGGTTATAAGACAAGATTAACCAATCAGAATTAAATTGTAACCATGACAACAGACGTTGGTTACGAATTTTCCGTTAGATCTTATTACTCGTAAAGTGACGCTCTTGCAGAATACAAGCCAAATCGTGAACGACCAAAATTCTAATTTAAAAAGTCAAAATAGTAAACAAAATTACAGCAAACGAACAAGAAAGAAGCAGACGATGACTGAAACCATTTAACTGATGTCGAGGACCAATTAAATAAAAAAGAAATGAATAAATTGCTACGATTAATTTGAAAAAGATGCCAGACGCTCTAGACAACTGAATATGATTGCAGCCCAGTTCCCTTTTACCTGAACAACTGAGTACACCCAGTCTACTGATGTGTTAAGTATCATTAAATTACCCAAATTTCAGAATTAAACCACTTTAAATATTTCTCACAGTAATCTGAACTCTCACTATAAACTGCATATAATTTCTTTCAAAGATTAAATAAAAAACTAAGACACTGAAAATTTGTCAACTAGTAAAAATAACCTGTTGTTAGTTTACGAACTTTTGAAACACTTTTACTACACTCCAGGAACAAGTTATAGCTACACATTATATTATTTAAGTATAAATAATGTAAGGTAGTGTATTTTAATTGTTGTAATCATAAATAATCCTTTTATCGTAATCACAAGAATCCAAGACGTTTGAACGAAAATATCTGTAAACAACTTCAACAGTCGCCATTATTGACGGTCTGATACGTTCAAAATCAATTTGTCAAACCAGAGAAATTGTCTTATATTAATTGCCGGTGCAAATGTATTATAAAACAATATAATCTGTGTTAAACTGAATAATTAGTAATCGCCAAACAATAAACAAGTACTGAGTGTAACCACTGTGTTTTAATTTCATTAGGAAGGTGTATTATAATTTGTGTACCTTTTTTTAGTGAACAGCTAGTATTGACGGCAAGCGCTCAGGTAGACAACTCAACGAACTACCGGCCTGATTAAGAAGGTCGAACCGAGGCGGGAATGAATTTGAATTCTCCACACCGCCTGAGCTGAACTCGCCCTATCATACTAAAATTTTGTTAATTGTTTTAATTAAACAATTTGGCGCCATCCGGGATTTACACACGCCTAGTGAACAACAGGTAAAGACTTCGATACCTAGTTAGTCGTACGTTCGCGACGGACACAATCAGCGTAAGTTACGTTCCATAGCGACGACGGATTGGTAAGACACGAGAGTACACGTTACACCAACTACACTTTTACCCGTTAACAATTAGACGGACATCGTTTGATTACAAACTGGTGACCAACTGGTGAGGCTAGAAGAAAGGGAAATACGAAATTCTAGCAGGGATTACAAAAGGACAACAAGACGCACAAGAGGGAAACATCAAGAGAAACCCCGCAGGAAATAAGAAAACGGCGGGAAAGGATCAAACGAAATACAGAATTAGTCAATAAACAACCAGGACGCAAAAGGATGGAAGTAATAAAGGAAGAAATAGAAAATGATAGTAAAATCGAGATAGAAGAAGGATCAAATAATGAAAATAAGAAACATACGAAAATACCTGAACAAAAGAGACAATTAAGCTATGCGGAATGGATAACAGAATTATTGAAAAAATTCAGCAAGGAGATGGAGTATATCAAGAAAAATACCACTGATCACGAGCGAGCACAGATGAGTCGCGCGAATGTAGCCGGAACACCGAATGACAAAATGACATTAAGAGATATTTATAATGAATTGTGGGAGATAGACGCCAGGTGCAATAAAGAAGAGACTATCGGGACAGCCCAAGAAAATAACGGTAACAAGGTGGAAGGAATGTCTGGGAGAGATGTGAGGATAATTTTACACAGATGAAAAACGAAAGAACGGGAATATACGCACCAGTGACAGAGGAATATGCACAGGAGGAATATGAACAAATGAGACAATTAAGAAGACAACCAGAAAAACCAATACAAATGGAAAACGCAGAATTAAGAGAATGGATAAGGGTTATGTTTGAACTGTCCAGAGAAGATGTTTGTAATTGGAGGAAGGAACATAATCGATTATTAATAGAAGAGTTCGAGGAAATACCAAATAATGAAAACATGGAACAATCAAGTATTCAAATAGAAGAAGAAATAGTCAAAGGGAAGCAACAGAAGAAAATGCCAGAACAACCACAGAAAGTGACCCTGCAGGACGTAATGAATTTAATGGTTGAACAAAGTAGACAAAATAATGAAAGTTTGATAAAACAAATAAACGAAAAATTGGACAGAAACAAGGAAGAAACTAACGACAAGTTAAAAAGAAATTAACAAAAGATTCGACAGAATGGAAGAGAATGTCAGAAAGTTAAGTGAAACATTAGATAACGGGTTCCAGAAATTGAATGAAACAATAGACACCACTTCTGAAGGTAGTAAGGAGATAGAAATTAAAGAAGGCCAAAATGTATTATTATCTGAAAATAAAAATAAAACAAACAAAGAGAATATCCAAACCATGGAAATGAAGACTAAAAAAAGGCATCAAAGAAAACTAATCAATACCAGAGAAGAATTGAAGATGATGAAGAACGGACTACTTGAGATGTTTAATCTACCAATTACCGACCAGAATGAAATAATGAATTTTAAAAATAACAGAAGGAACTTAATAGAAACTTTAGAAAGGAATCGCTACCAAACAGTGTGTAACACATTAAGAAGGTCGATCAGAAAATGGAATACAACAGAAATAGAAACGCAAAATAGACCAATATCAGTGAGAAGATCAACGATGGAGGTACGAGTAACTTCGTTGAGTAATAACGAAAATGCTAAAGTAATTGAGGTAGAAATTGATAATAAAGAACACATGGTATTAGAAGAATGGCTGTACCAGATAGAAGAGACATATATCACACGGACAGAAATAGTTATGCACACCAGAGCAGTCCGAACAACGGGGGGTAACTCATGTAATCATGGACCATGGGTAAACCAAGTGCAGATGAACACTGGAATATGGGACTGATTTCTTGATTACTGAACCAGCAAACCAATGGAAAGGAAGGAACATTAAATTAACTAAAATAATTAATAATCATCAAAGGGGAGAACATAAACGAATACTTAAGACAAATGGATGGAAATGACTGAAAAAACTAAAGTTGAATAAACAACCGAAGTAATTTAAATAAAAAAGAGATAACAAAACAAACGAATAGTTTACAAATAGATAATAAAGAAATAAGTTGCAAGATGAAATTTCAAAATTCAAAAAGTTATGTAAGACCAACTTACAAAATTATTTAGAGCATATATGAGATAAAAGAAAAAAAATGATAAATAATAATAAAAAAGAATTATGTAATACCTTACCTTACCTTACTATAATAATATTTGGCCAACATATGAGGCATAAAAGTAAAATATAAAATAAAGGAATGAGCTACAACAATCCCTAACTAGTAAGAACGTCAAACTTACTATGATATTTAAAAAATATGAAAAAAAGGAAAAAACAATCGAAATGATCAACTTCCACAGCAATTTAGAAAAAATATGCGAGATAAAATAAACAAACCAATGATCAAAAATGAAATAAATAAAATAAATATTCTAAGAGTTATAATATAAAATGAGATGAATCAAAGAGTAATTGAAAATGAATAAAAATATTAATTGTATCAATAAAAATCAACGCTTGAAGCATTATCAAATGGTATTGACAGAGAGAATTAAGAATTAAATATGACTCGAACTGAGCAATAATGAAATGAAAAAGTAAAAGATTCCCAACAAATATTATTATTATTGTTATTATTATTAGTCACAAGATGACTGTATTGAAGATTCATTAATTAAGATTGACTGTTGAATAAGTCCAGCAATCATTTAACTGAGCAGGGATGATGTTCCCCTGACCTCAGAAAAAGTGTAGTTTTGAACGACGAAGTTAGGTAAGCCAATACAGCCCATCGGAATCGATTTCAGCAAAAAATTAGGGATATTTAGGGAAAATAAGATTTATAGGGAATAATTTATAATAAAAAGTCAATAAGCCAGATCGTAATAAGAGAAAATAATGAAGAAAAGGCTTAGAAGAAAGGAAGTAGAAGATACAGAATTGAACATAAAACCAAACAAGAAGCAGGAGAATTTAAGAAGAAAATGATACAATACAATTGATAATTTCATCAAACTTAGAATCACGTTTTATAAAATGATCAATTTTGGTGGAAGGGCATTATATAACATCTCCAAATTCAGATCATATTTGATATCTATAAGTATGTAAGAAACGATAAAAAGTAATATATTCTGATAAATAAATAATGAAGAGAATACAAATATAAAATGTAATTAAGAAAGAAGGAGGAAGAATGGTAAACCAAAAGTGATTATTAAATAAAATTATAGGATAGACTGACAGACAAATGACTTTGACCCAACCCCAGAGAGTGGCCAGATGAAAAACCAGAATAAAATGGAAGTGAAGGAGAAGAAAAATGAATATAAAAAGGGAACCAACCAAATATAAAGGAAATAAAGTGAAACAAGATGATAAAACACAGACAAATAATATAGAATAGAGAAGGGAGAAATGATACACTCAAAAATCATAAAGGAAACGAAACCAGTAAATAACCAATGTAAAAAAAATAAGTATTAGTATTGACTAAGTGACAAATGTAATTAATCACTGATAAAACCCGATAAATAAAGGTACACTAACCCAAGAATTAGAAGTATATGTAAGTAAGAACTCTAGAAAGACGTGAACTTATTAAGTATAAATAATATTTGTAAAGAAAGAGGGAGATGGTGAGAAATAAAAATAACTAAGTGACAAATAAAAAGTAATGGTAGGGATTACCCAGTAATAAACACTTAAAATAAAAAGTTTAAGACGTGCCAAAAGTGAAAGTGTAAAAACCCCAAAATAATGAGTAAATCAGTGATAAACACCAGATAGTTTAAAAGTGAAGGTTATGAATAAATAAGAATATTGTAAATGATAGTATGATAAAAAATAGTGATAG
The DNA here is from genome assembly GCA_034769895.1 of Magicicada septendecula. NCBI lineage: Eukaryota > Metazoa > Arthropoda > Insecta > Hemiptera > Cicadidae > Magicicada > Magicicada septendecula. The sequence continues at coordinate 35,704 of JAWRYS010000209.1, read as the reverse complement.
ATAAGAAAACACTTAGTAAATCAGTGATAAACACTAAACGATTTAATGGTGAACATATAAGAATTGTATTGATAATAGTAATTAAAAATAGTATTTAGATTAGATATAAATGAAGGATACGATGTTATTCAGGGGAGAAAGCCCATGTAAGGTAAACAGTTAGTGTTACCATGGATTGGAAGGAGAGATTATTAAAGAAGTAAGAAATTAAAAACACAATCAATAAACACCCCATGTTATAAGGGATAATCGATTAAGTAAGTTTAAAAGGAGTGATGATGTTTATCACCCAAAAAATAATAAAGAATGAAATGAATTGTAAACCAAAATTACCTAATAACTGGTAAAGATTGTTCAATTAAATTTATGAATAGGATATGGCTGAAGGAAGTATACAGTCCATAGGCCTAGTTGTTATATTTTATGTAATAAAGAATATTAAGTAATAGCCATATTGTTGACAATGGCAAGTTAAATAAATAAGAAGGTAAATCAATACAGAAATAATAAACACTGGAAAATCAGTTAGGAAATAATTGACAAGCCATGATGTAGAAAATAATGTTGACACATAATCAGTACAAAAACAACTTCAAAACACATCAACAAATAAACAAATCAATTATAATAACAAAACAAAACACTTTAGAGTAAAATGAGATATAATTGGTATAAAATAAGTAAATATAATCAATGGCTACTTAGGCCTATGAAATGCCTAACTGTAAAAAACAAATAAATACAAATTGTGTAAAATCAACAAAGAAATTAACAAATCCAAGGCGAGTAACCAGCCCAGGATAATTTATAAATCATATTAAAAGAAAAATGTTAGAATAAGGACTTAAATCAAAAGAGAAATATAGTTGACAAATATTAAAATAATTGTACAAACATTAATATTTTGAAGAACCCAACCTTATGGGATATCAAAATAATCTTTGAAAGAAAATAATAACAGTAGTGATAATATTTAATATGTAGGGAGGAAGACAGAAGAATAAAAGCAATCAGAAGATATACAGCTATTTTGAATAAAAATTCAAAATTGATAAAGGTTATAAGACAAGATTAACCAATCAGAATTAAATTGTAACCATGACAACAGACGTTGGTTACGAATTTTCCGTTAGATCTTATTACTCGTAAAGTGACGCTCTTGCAGAATACAAGCCAAATCGTGAACGACCAAAATTCTAATTTAAAAAGTCAAAATAGTAAACAAAATTACAGCAAACGAACAAGAAAGAAGCAGACGATGACTGAAACCATTTAACTGATGTCGAGGACCAATTAAATTAAAAAGAAATGAATAAATTGCTACGATTAATTTGAAAAAGATGCCAGACACTCTAGACAATTGAATATGATTGCAGCCCAATTCCCTTTTACCTGAACAACTGAGTACACCCAGTCTACTGATGTGTTAAGTATCATTAAATTACCCAAATTTCAGAATTAAGCCACTTTAAATATTTCTCACAGTAATCTGAACTCTCACTATAAACTGCATATAATTTCTTTCAAAGATTAAATAAAAAACTAAGACACTGAAAATTTGTCAACTAGTAAAAATAACCTGTTGTTAGTTTACGAACTTTTGAAACACTTTTACTACACTCCAGGAACAAGTTATAGCTACACATTATATTATTTAAGTATAAATAATGTAAGGTAGTGTATTTTAATTGTTGTAATCATAAATAATCCTTTTATCGTAATCACAAGAATCCAAGACGTTTGAACGAAAATATCTGTAAACAACTTCAACAGTCGCCATTATTGACGGTCTGATACGTTCAAAATCAATTTGTCAAACCCTAGAGAAATTGTCTTATATTAATTGCCGGTGCAAATGTATTATAAAACAATATAATCTGTGTTAAACTGAATAATTAGTAATCGCCAAACAATAAACAAGTACTGAGTGTAACCACTGTGTTTTAATTTCATTAGGAAGGTGTATTATAATTTGTGTACCTTTTTTTAGTGAACAGCTAGTATTGACGGCAAGCGCTCAGGTAGACAACTCAACGAACTACCGGCCTGATTAAGAAGGTCGAACCGAGGCGGGAATGAATTTGAATTCTCCACACCGCCTGAGCTGAACTCGCCCTATCATACTAAAATTTTGTTAATTGTTTTAATTAAACAATTTGGCGCCATCCGGGATTTACACACGCCTAGTGAACAACAGGTAAAGACTTCGATACCTAGTTAGTCGTACGTTCGCGACGGACACAATCAGCGTAAGTTACGTTCCATAGCGACGACGGATTGGTAAGACACGAGAGTACACGTTACACCAACTACACTTTTACCCGTTAACAATTAGACGGACATCGTTTGATTACAAACTGGTGACCAACTGGTGAGGCTAGAAGAAAGGGAAATACGAAATTCTAGCAGGGATTACAAAAGGACAACAAGACGCACAAGAGGGAAACATCAAGAGAAACCCCGCAGGAAATAAGAAAACGGCGGGAAAGGATCAAACGAAATACAGAATTAGTCAATAAACAACCAGGACGCAAAAGGATGGAAGTAATAAAGGAAGAAATAGAAAATGATAGTAAAATCGAGATAGAAGAAGGATCAAATAATGAAAATAAGAAACATACGAAAATACCTGAACAAAAGAGACAATTAAGCTATGCGGAATGGATAACAGAATTATTGAAAAAATTCAGCAAGGAGATGGAGTATATCAAGAAAAATACCACTGATCACGAGCGAGCACAGATGAGTCGCGCGAATGTAGCCGGAACACCGAATGACAAAATGACATTAAGAGATATTTATAATGAATTGTGGGAGATAGACGCCAGGTGCAATAAAGAAGAGACTATCGGGACAGCCCAAGAAAATAACGGTAACAAGGTGGAAGGAATGTCTGGGAGAGATGTGAGGATAATTTTACACAGATGAAAAACGAAAGAACGGGAATATACGCACCAGTGACAGAGGAATATGCACAGGAGGAATATGAACAAATGAGACAATTAAGAAGACAACCAGAAAAACCAATACAAATGGAAAACGCAGAATTAAGAGAATGGATAAGGGTTATGTTTGAACTATCCAGAGAAGATGTTTGTAATTGGAGGAAGGAACATAATCGATTATTAATAGAAGAGTTCGAGGAAATACCAAATAATGAAAACATGGAACAATCAAGTATTCAAATAGAAGAAGAAATAGTCAAAGGGAAGCAACAGAAGAAAATGCCAGAACAACCACAGAAAGTGACCCTGCAGGACGTAATGAATTTAATGGTTGAACAAAGTAGACAAAATAATGAAAGTTTGATAAAACAAATAAACGAAAAATTGGACAGAAACAAGGAAGAAACTAACGACAAGTTAAAAGAAATTAACAAAAGATTCGACAGAATGGAAGAGAATGTCAGAAAGTTAAGTGAAACATTAGATAACGGGTTCCAGAAATTGAATGAAACAATAGACACCACTTCTGAAGGTAGTAAGGAGATAGAAATTAAAGAAGACCAAAATGTATTATTATCTGAAAATAAAAATAAAACAAACAAAGAGAATATCCAAACCATGGAAATGAAGACTAAAAAAAGGCATCAAAGAAAACTAATCAATACCAGAGAAGAATTGAAGATGATGAAGAACGGACTACTTGAGATGTTTAATCTACCAATTACCGACCAGAATGAAATAATGAATTTTAAAAATAACAGAAGGAACTTAATAGAAACTTTAGAAAGGAATCGCTACCAAACAGTGTGTAACACATTAAGAAGGTCGATCAGAAAATGGAATACAACAGAAATAGAAACGCAAAATAGACCAATATCAGTGAGAAGATCAACGATGGAGGTACGAGTAACTTCGTTGAGTAATAACGAAAATGCTAAAGTAATTGAGGTAGAAATTGATAATAAAGAACACATGGTATTAGAAGAATGGCTGTACCAGATAGAAGAGACATATATCACACGGACAGAAATAGTTATGCACACCAGAGCAGTCCGAACAACGGGGGGTAACTCATGTAATCATGGACCATGGGTAAACCAAGTGCAGATGAACACTGGAATATGGGACTGATTTCTTGATTACTGAACCAGCAAACCAATGGAAAGGAAGGAACATTAAATTAACTAAAATAATTAATAATCATCAAAGGGGAGAACATAAACGAATACTTAAGACAAATGGATGGAAATGACTGAAAAAACTAAAGTTGAATAAACAACCGAAGTAATTTAAATAAAAAAGAGATAACAAAACAAACGAATAGTTTACAAATAGATAATAAAGAAATAAGTTGCAAGATGAAATTTCAAAATTCAAAAAGTTATGTAAGACCAACTTACAAAATTATTTAGAGGATATATGAGATAAAAGAAAAAAAATGATAAATAATAATAAAAAAGAATTATGTAATACCTTACCTTACCTTACTATAATAATATTTGGCCAACATATGAGGCATAAAAGTAAAATATAAAATAAAGGAATGAGCTACAACAATCCCTAACTAGTAAGAACGTCAAACTTACTATGATATTTAAAAAATATGAAAAAAAGGAAAAAACAATCGAAATGATCAACTTCCACAGCAATTTAGAAAAAATATGCGAGATAAAATAAACAAACCAATGATCAAAAATGAAATAAATAAAATAAATATTCTAAGAGTTATAATATAAAATGAGATAAATCAAAGAGTAATTGAAAATGAATAAAAATATTAATTGTATCAATAAAAATCAACGCTTGAAGCATTATCAAATGGTATTGACAGAGAGAATTAAGAATTAAATATGACTCGAACTGAGCAATAATGAAATGAAAAAGTAAAAGATTCCCAACAAATATTATTATTATTGTTATTATTATTAGTCACAAGATGACTGTATTGAAGATTCATTAATTAAGATTGACTGTTGAATAAGTCCAGCAATCATTTAACTGAGCAGGGATGATGTTCCCCTGACCTCAGAAAAAGTGTAGTTTTGAACGACGAAGTTAGGTAAGCCAATACAGCCCATCGGAATCGATTTCAGCAAAAAATTAGGGATATTTAGGGAAAATAAGATTTATAGGGAATAATTTATAATAAAAAGTCAATAAGCCAGATCGTAATAAGAGAAAATAATGAAGAAAAGACTTAGAAGAAAGGAAGTAGAAGATACAGAATTGAACATAAAACCAAACAAGAAGCAGGAGAATTTAAGAAGAAAATGGTACAATACAATTGATAATTTCATCAAACTTAGAATCACGTTTTATAAAATGATCAATTTTGGTGGAAGGGCATTATATAACATCTCCAAATTCAGATCATATTTGATATCTATAAGTATGTAAGAAACGATAAAAAGTAATATATTCTGATAAATAAATAATGAAGAGAATAAAAATATAAAATGTAATTAAGAAAGAAGGAGGAAGAATGGTAAACCAAAAGTGATTATTAAATAAAATTATAGGATAGACTGACAGACAAATGACTTTGACCCAACCCCAGAGAGTGGCCAGATGAAAAACCAGAATAAAATGGAAGTGAAGGAGAAGAAAAATGAATATAAAAAGGGAACCAACCAAATATAAAGGAAATAAAGTGAAACAAGATGATAAAACACAGACAAATAATATAGAATAGAGAAGGGAGAAATGATACACTCAAAAATCATAAAGGAAACGAAACCAGTAAATAACCAATGTAAAAAAAATAAGTATTAGTATTGACTAAGTGACAAATGTAATTAATCACTGATAAAACCCGATAAATAAAGGTACACTAACCCAAGAATTAGAATTATATGTAAGTAAGAACTCTAGAAAGACGTGAACTTATTAAGTATAAATAATATTTGTAAAGAAAGAGGGAGATGGTGAGAAATAAAAATAACTAAGTGACAAATAAAAAGTAATGGTAGGGATTACCCAGTAATAAACACTTAAAATAAAAAGTTTAAGACGTGCCAAAAGTGAAAGTGTAAAAACCCCAAAATAATGAGTAAATCAGTGATAAACACCAGATAGTTTAAAAGTGAAGGTTATGAATAAATAAGAATATTGTAAATGATAGTATGATAAAAAATAGTGATAGATAAGAAAACACTTAGTAAATCAGTGATAAACACTAAACGATTTAATGGTGAACATATAAGAATTGTATTGATAATAGTAATTAAAAATAGTATTTAGATTAGATATAAATGAAGGATACGATGTTGTTCAGGGGAGAAAGCCCATGTAAGGTAAACAGTTAGTGTTACCATGGATTGGAAGGAGAGATTATTAAAGAAGTAAGAAATTAAAAACACAATCAATAAACACCCCATGTTATAAGGGATAATCGATTAAGTAAGTTTAAAAGGAGTGATGATGTTTATCACCCAAAAAATAATAAAGAATGAAATGAATTGTAAACCAAAATTACCTAATAACTGGTAAAGATTGTTCAATTAAATTTATGAATAGGATATGGCTGAAGGAAGTATACAGTCCATAGGCCTAGTTGTTATATTTTATGTAATAAAGAATATTAAGTAATAGCCATATTGTTGACAATGGCAAGTTAAATAAATAAGAAGGTAAATCAATACAGAAATAATAAACACTGGAAAATCAGTTAGGAAATAATTGACAAGCCATGATGTAGAAAATAATGTTGACACATAATCAGTACAAAAACAACTTCAAAACACATCAACAAATAAACAAATCAATTATAATAACAAAACAAAACACTTTAGAGTAAAATGAGATATAATTGGTATAAAATAAGTAAATATAATCAATGGCTACTTAGGCCTATGAAATGCCTAACTGTAAAAAACAAATAAATACAAATTGTGTAAAATCAACAAAGAAATTAACAAATCCAAGGCGAGTAACCAGCCCAGGATAATTTATAAATCATATTAAAAGAAAAATGTTAGAATAAGGACTTAAATCAAAAGAGAAATATAGTTGACAAATATTAAAATAATTGTACAAACATTAATATTTTGAAGAACCCAACCTTATGGGATATCAAAATAATCTTTGAAAGAAAATAATAACAGTAGTGATAATATTTAATATGTAGGGAGGAAGACAGAAGAATAAAAGCAATCAGAAGATATACAGCTATTTTGAATAAAAATTCAAAATTGATAAAGCTTATAAGACAAGATTAACCAATCAGAATTAAATTGTAACCATGACAACAGACGTTGGTTACGAATTTTCCGTTAGATCTTATTACTCGTAAAGTGACGCTCTTGCAGAATACAAGCCAAATCGTGAACGACCAAAATTCTAATTTAAAAAGTCAAAATAGTAAACAAAATTACAGCAAACGAACAAGAAAGAAGCAGACGATGACTGAAACCATTTAACTGATGTCGAGGACCAATTAAATAAAAAAGAAATGAATAAATTGCTACGATTAATTTGAAAAAGATGCCAGACGCTCTAGACAATTGAATATGATTGCAGCCCAATTCCCTTTTACCTGAACAACTGAGTACACCCAGTCTACTGATGTGTTAAGTATCATTAAATTACCCAAATTTCAGAATTAAACCACTTTAAATATTTCTCACAGTAATCTGAACTCTCACTATAAACTGCATATAATTTCTTTCAAAGATTAAATAAAAAACTAAGACACTGAAAATTTGTCAACTAGTAAAAATAACCTGTTGTTAGTTTACGAACTTTTGAAACACTTTTACTACACTCCAGGAACAAGTTATAGCTACACATTATATTATTTAAGTATAAATAATGTAAGGTAGTGTATTTTAATTGTTGTAATCATAAATAATCCTTTTATCGTAATCACAAGAATCCAAGACGTTTGAACGAAAATATCTGTAAACAACTTCAACAGTCGCCATTATTGACGGTCTGATACGTTCAAAATCAATTTGTCAAACCCTAGAGAAATTGTCTTATATTAATTGCCGGTGCAAATGTATTATAAAACAATATAATCTGTGTTAAACTGAATAATTAGTAATCGCCAAACAATAAACAAGTACTGAGTGTAACCACTGTGTTTTAATTTCATTAGGAAGGTGTATTATAATTTGTGTACCTTTTTTTAGTGAACAGCTAGTATTGACGGCAAGCGCTCAGGTAGACAACTCAACGAACTACCGGCCTGATTAAGAAGGTCGAACCGAGGCGGGAATGAATTTGAATTCTCCACACCGCCTGAGCTGAACTCGCCCTATCATACAAACATTTTGTTAATTGTTTTAATTAAACAATTTGGCGCCATCCGGGATTTACACACGCCTAGTGAACAACAGGTAAAGACTTCGATACCTAGTTAGTCGTACGTTCGCGACGGACACAATCAGCGTAAGTTACGTTCCATAGCGACGACGGATTGGTAAGACACGAGAGTACACGTTACACCAACTACACTTTTACCCGTTAACAATTAGACGGACATCGTTTGATTACAAACTGGTGACCAACTGGTGAGGCTAGAAGAAAGGGAAATACGAAATTCTAGCGGGGATTACAAAAGGACAACAAGACGCACAAGAGGGAAACATCAAGAGAAACCCCGCAGGAAATAAGAAAACGGCGGGAAAGGATCAAACGAAATACAGAATTAGTCAATAAACAACCAGGACGCAAAAGGATGGAAGTAATAAAGGAAGAAATAGAAAATGATAGTAAAATCGAGATAGAAGAAGGATCAAATAATGAAAATAAGAAACATACGAAAATACCTGAACAAAAGAGACAATTAAGCTATGCGGAATGGATAACAGAATTATTGAAAAAATTCAGCAAGGAGATGGAGTATATCAAGAAAAATACCACTGATCACGAGCGAGCACAGATGAGTCGCGCGAATGTAGCCGGAACACCGAATGACAAAATGACATTAAGAGATATTTATAATGAATTGTGGGAGATAGACGCCACGTGCAATAAAGAAGAGACTATCGGGACAGCCCAAGAAAATAACGGTAACAAGGTGGAAGGAATGTCTGGGAGAGATGTGCGGATAATTTTACACAGATGAAAAACAAAAGAACGGGAATATACGCACCAGTGACAGAGGAATATGCACAGGAGGAATATGAACAAATGAGACAATTAAGAAGACAACCAGAAAAACCAATACAAATGGAAAACGCAGAATTAAGAGAATGGATAAGGGTTATGTTTGAACTATCCAGAGAAGATGTTTGTAATTGGAGGAAGGAACATAATCGATTATTAATAGAAGAGTTCGAGGAAATACCAAATAATGAAAACATTGAACAATCAAGTATTCAAATAGAAGAAGAAATAGTCAAAGGGAAGCAACAGAAGAAAATGCCAGAACAACCACAGAAAGTGACCCTGCAGGACGTAATGAATTTAATGGTTGAACAAAGTAGACAAAATAATGAAAGTTTGATAAAACAAATAAACGAAAAATTGGACAGAAACAAGGAAGAAACTAACGACAAGTTAAAAGAAATTAACAAAAGATTCGACAGAATGGAAGAGAATGTCAGAAAGTTAAGTGAAACATTAGATAACGGGTTCCAGAAATTGAATGAAACAATAGACACCACTTCTGAAGGTAGTAAGGAGATAGAAATTAAAGAAGACCAAAATGTATTATTATCTGAAAATAAAAATAAAACAAACAAAGAGAATATCCAAACCATGGAAATGAAGACTAAAAAAAGGCATCAAAGAAAACTAATCAATACCAGAGAAGAATTGAAGATGATGAAGAACGGACTACTTGAGATGTTTAATCTACCAATTACCGACCAGAATGAAATAATGAATTTTAAAAATAACAGAAGGAACTTAATAGAAACTTTAGAAAGGAATCGCTACCAAAAAGTGTGTAACACATTAAGAAGGTCGATCAGAAAATGGAATACAACAGAAATAGAAACGCAAAATAGACCAATATCAGTGAGAAGATCAACGATGGAGGTACGAGTAACTTCGTTGAGTAATAACGAAAATGCTAAAGTAATTGAGGTAGAAATTGATAATAAAGAACACATGGTATTAGAAGAATGGCTGTACCAGATAGAAGAGACATATATCACACGGACAGAAATAGTTATGCACACCAGAGCAGTCCGAACAACGGGGGGTAACTCATGTAATCATGGACCATGGGTAAACCAAGTGCAGATGAACACTGGAATATGGGACTGATTTCTTGATTACTGAACCAGCAAACCAATGGAAAGGAAGGAACATTAAATTAACTAAAATAATTAATAATCATCAAAGGGGAGAACATAAACGAATACTTAAGACAAATGGATGGAAATGACTGAAAAAACTAAAGTTGAATAAACAACCGAAGTAATTTAAATAAAAAAGAGATAACAAAACAAACGAATAGTTTACAAATAGATAATAAAGAAATAAGTTGCAAGATGAAATTTCAAAATTCAAAAAGTTATGTAAGACCAACTTACAAAATTATTTAGAGCATATATGAGATAAAAGAAAAAAATGATAAATAATAATAAAAAAGAATTATGTAATACCTTACCTTACCTTACTATAATAATATTTGGCCAACATATGAGGCATAAAAGTAAAATATAAAATAAAGGAATGAGCTACAACAATCCCTAACTAGTAAGAACGTCAAACTTACTATGATATTTAAAAAATATGAAAAAAAGGAAAAAACAATCGAAATGATCAACTTCCACAGCAATTTAGAAAAAATATGCGAGATAAAATAAACAAACCAATGATCAAAAATAAAATAAATATTCTAAGAGTTATAATATAAAATGAGATGAATCAAAGAGTAATTGAAAATGAATAAAAATATTAATTGTATCAATAAAAATCAACGCTTGAAGCATTATCAAATGGTATTGACAGAGAGAATTAAGAATTAAATATGACTCGAACTGAGCAATAATGAAATGAAAAAGTAAAAGATTCCCAACAAATATTATTATTATTGTTATTATTATTAGTCAGAAGATGACTGTATTGAAGATTCATTAATTAAGATTGACTGTTGAATAAGTCCAGCAATCATTTAACTGAGCAGGGATGATGTTCCCCTGACCTCAGAAAAAGTGTAGTTTTGAACGGCGAAGTTAGGTAAGCCAATACAGCCCATCGGAATCGATTTCAGCAAAAAATTAGGGATATTTAGGGAAAATAAGATTTATAGGGAATAATTTATAATAAAAAGTCAATAAGCCAGATCGTAATAAGAGAAAATAATGAAGAAAAGACTTAGAAGAAAGGAAGTAGAAGATACAGAATTGAACATAAAACCAAACAAGAAGCAGGAGAATTTAAGAAGAAAATGATACAATACAATTGATAATTTCATCAAACTTAGAATCACGTTTTATAAAATGATCAATTTTGGTGGAAGGGCATTATATAACATCTCCAAATTCAGATCATATTTGATATCTATAAGTATGTAAGAAACGATAAAAAGTAATATATTCTGATAAATAAATAATGAAGAGAATAAAAATATAAAATGTAATTAAGAAAGAAGGAGGAAGAATGGTAAACCAAAAGTGATTATTAAATAAAATTATAGGATAGACTGACAGACAAATGACTTTGACCCAACCCCAGAGAGTGGCCAGATGAAAAACCAGAATAAAATGGAAGTGAAGGAGAAGAAAAATGAATATAAAAAGGGAACCAACCAAATATAAAGGAAATAAAGTGAAACAAGATGATAAAACACAGACAAATAATATAGAATAGAGAAGGGAGAAATGATACACTCAAAAATCATAAAGGAAACGAAACCAGTAAATAACCAATGTAAAAAAAATAAGTATTAGTATTGACTAAGTGACAAATGTAATTAATCACTGATAAAACCCGATAAATAAAGGTACACTAACCCAAGAATTAGAAGTATATGTAAGTAAGAACTCTAGAAAGACGTGAACTTATTAAGTATAAATAATATTTGTAAAGAAAGAGGGAGATGGTGAGAAATAAAAGTAACTAAGTGACAAATAAAAAGTAATGGTAGGGATTACCCAGTAATAAACACTTAAAATAAAAAGTTTAAGACGTGCCAAAAGTGAAAGTGTAAAAACCCCAAAATAATGAGTAAATCAGTGATAAACAGATAGTTTAAAAGAGAAGGTTGTGAATAAATAAGAATATTGTAAATGATAGTATGATAAAAAATAGTGATAGATAAGAAAACACTTAGTAAATCAGTGATAAACACTAAACGATTTAATGGTGAACATATAAGAATTGTATTGATAATAGTAATTAAAAATAGTATTTAGATTAGATATAAATGAAGGATACGATGTTGTTCAGGGGAGAAAGCCCATGTAAGGTAAACAGTTAGTGTTACCATGGATTGGAAGGAGAGATTATTAAAGAAGTAAGAAATTAAAAACACAATCAATAAACACCCCATGTTATAAGGGATAATCGATTAAGTAAGTTTAAAAGGAGTGGTGATGTTTATCACCCAAAAAATAATAAAGAATGAAATGAATTGTAAACCAAAATTACCTAATAACTGGTAAAGATTGTTCAATTAAATTTATGAATAGGATATGGCTGAAGGAAGTATACAGTCCATAGGCCTAGTTGTTATATTTTATGTAATAAAGAATATTAAGTAATAGCCATATTGTTGACAATGGCAAGTTAAATAAATAAGAAGGTAAATCAATACAGAAATAATAAACACTGGAAAATCAGTTAGGAAATAATTGACAAGCCATGATGTAGAAAATAATGTTGACACATAATCAGTACAAAAACAACTTCAAAACACATCAACAAATAAACAAATCAATTATAATAACAAAACAAAACACTTTAGAGTAAAATGAGATATAATTGGTATAAAATAAGTAAATATAATCAATGGCTACTTAGGCCTATGAAATGCCTAACTGTAAAAAACAAATAAATACAAATTGTGTAAAATCAACAAAGAAATTAACAAATCCAAGGCGAGTAACCAGCCCAGGATAATTTATAAATCATATTAAAAGAAAAATGTTAGAATAAGGACTTAAATCAAAAGAGAAATATAGTTGACAAATATTAAAATAATTGTACAAACATTAATATTTTGAAGAACCCAACCTTATGGGATATCAAAATAATCTTTGAAAGAAAATAATAACAGTAGTGATAATATTTAATATGTAGGGAGGAAGACAGAAGAATAAAAGCAATCAGAAGATATACAGCTATTTTGAATAAAAATTCAAAATTGATAAAGGTTATAAGACAAGATTAACCAATCAGAATTAAATTGTAACCATGACAACAGACGTTGGTTACGAATTTTCCGTTAGATCTTATTACTCGTAAAGTGACGCTTTTGCAGAATACAAGCCAAATCGTGAACGACCAAAATTCTAATTTAAAAAGTCAAAATAGTAAACAAAATTACAGCAAACGAACAAGAAAGAAGCAGACGATGACTGAAACCATTTAACTGATGTCGAGGACCAATTAAATAAAAAAGAAATGAATAAATTGCTACGATTAATTTGAAAAAGATGCCAGACGCTCTAGACAATTGAATATGATTGCAGCCCAATTCCCTTTTACCTGAACAACTGAGTACACCCAGTCTACTGATGTGTTAAGTATCATTAAATTACCCAAATTTCAGAATTAAACCACTTTAAATATTTCTCACAGTAATCTGAACTCTCACTATAAACTGCATATAATTTCTTTCAAAGATTAAATAAAAAACTAAGACACTGAAAATTTGTCAACTAGTAAAAATAACCTGTTGTTAGTTTACGAACTTTTGAAACACTTTTACTACACTCCAGGAACAAGTTATAGCTACACATTATATTATTTAAGTATAAATAATGTAAGGTAGTGTATTTTAATTGTTGTAATCATAAATAATCCTTTTATCGTAATCACAAGAATCCAAGACGTTTGAACGAAAATATCTGTAAACAACTTCAACAGTCGCCATTATTGACGGTCTGATACGTTCAAAATCAATTTGTCAAACCCTAGAGAAATTGTCTTATATTAATTGCCGGTGCAAATGTATTATAAAACAATATAATCTGTGTTAAACTGAATAATTAGTAATCGCCAAACAATAAACAAGTACTGAGTGTAACCACTGTGTTTTAATTTCATTAGGAAGGTGTATTATAATTTGTGTACCTTTTTTTAGTGAACAGCTAGTATTGACGGCAAGCGCTCAGGTAGACAACTCAACGAACTACCGGCCTGATTAAGAAGGTCGAACCGAGGCGGGAATGAATTTGAATTCTCCACACCGCCTGAGCTGAACTCGCCCTATCATACTAAAATTTTGTTAATTGTTTTAATTAAACAATTTGGCGCCATCCGGGATTTACACACGCCTAGTGAACAACAGGTAAAGACTTCGATACCTAGTTAGTCGTACGTTCGCGACGGACACAATCAGCGTAAGTTACGTTCCATAGCGACGACGGATTGGTAAGACACGAGAGTACACGTTACACCAACTACACTTTTACCCGTTAACAATTAGACGGACATCGTTTGATTACAAACTGGTGACCAACTGGTGAGGCTAGAAGAAAGGGAAATACGAAATTCTAGCGGGGATTACAAAAGGACAACAAGACGCACAAGAGGGAAACATCAAGAGAAACCCCGCAGGAAATAAGAAAACGGCGGGAAAGGATCAAACGAAATACAGAATTAGTCAATAAACAACCAGGACGCAAAAGGATGGAAGTAATAAAGGAAGAAATAGAAAATGATAGTAAAATCGAGATAGAAGAAGGATCAAATAATGAAAATAAGAAACATACGAAAATACCTGAACAAAAGAGACAATTAAGCTATGCGGAATGGATAACAGAATTATTGAAAAAATTCAGCAAGGAGATGGAGTATATCAAGAAAAATACCACTGATCACGAGCGAGCACAGATGAGTCGCGCGAATGTAGCCGGAACACCGAATGACAAAATGACATTAAGAGATATTTATAATGAATTGTGAGAGATAGACGCCAGGTGCAATAAAGAAGAGACTATCGGGACAGCCCAAGAAAATAACGGTAACAAGGTGGAAGGAATGTCTGGGAGAGATGTGAGGATAATTTTACACAGATGAAAAACGAAAGAACGGGAATATACGCACCAGTGACAGAGGAATATGCACAGGAGGAATATGAACAAATGAGACAATTAAGAAGACAACCAGAAAAACCAATACAAATGGAAAACGCAGAATTAAGAGAATGGATAAGGGTTATGTTTGAACTATCCAGAGAAGATGTTTGTAATTGGAGGAAGGAACATAATCGATTATTAATAGAAGAGTTCGAGGAAATACCAAATAATGAAAACATGGAACAATCAAGTATTCAAATAGAAGAAGAAATAGTCAAAGGGAAGCAACAGAAGAAAATGCCAGAACAACCACAGAAAGTGACCCTGCAGGACGTAATGAATTTAATGGTTGAACAAAGTAGACAAAATAATGAAAGTTTGATAAAACAAATAAACGAAAAATTGGACAGAAACAAGGAAGAAACTAACGACAAGTTAAAAGAAATTAACAAAAGATTCGACAGAATGGAAGAGAATGTCAGAAAGTTAAGTGAAACATTAGATAACGGGTTCCAGAAATTGAATGAAACAATAGACACCACTTCTGAAGGTAGTAAGGAGATAGAAATTAAAGAAGACCAAAATGTATTATTATCTGAAAATAAAAATAAAACAAACAAAGAGAATATCCAAACCATGGAAATGAAGACTAAAAAAAGGCATCAAAGAAAACTAATCAATACCAGAGAAGAATTGAAGATGATGAAGAACGGACTACTTGAGATGTTTAATCTACCAATTACCGACCAGAATGAAATAATGAATTTTAAAAATAACAGAAGGAACTTAATAGAAACTTTAGAAAGGAATCGCTACCAAAAAGTGTGTAACACATTAAGAAGGTCGATCAGAAAATGGAATACAACAGAAATAGAAACGCAAAATAGACCAATATCAGTGAGAAGATCAACGATGGAGGTACGAGTAACTTCGTTGAGTAATAACGAAAATGCTAAAGTAATTGAGGTAGAAATTGATAATAAAGAACACATGGTATTAGAAGAATGGCTGTACCAGATAGAAGAGACATATATCACATGGACAGAAATAGTTATGCACACCAGAGCAGTCCGAACAACGGGGGGTAACTCATGTAATCATGGACCATGGGTAAACCAAGTGCAGATGAACACTGGAATATGGGACTGATTTCTTGATTACTGAACCAGCAAACCAATGGAAAGGAAGGAACATTAAATTAACTAAAATAATTAATAATCATCAAAGGGGAGAACATAAACGAATACTTAAGACAAATGGATGGAAATGACTGAAAAAACTAAAGTTGAATAAACAACCGAAGTAATTTAAATAAAAAAGAGATAACAAAACAAACGAATAGTTTACAAATAGATAATAAAGAAATAAGTTGCAAGATGAAATTTCAAAATTCAAAAAGTTATGTAAGACCAACTTACAAAATTATTTAGAGCATATATGAGATAAAAGAAAAAAAATGATAAATAATAATAAAAAAGAATTATGTAATACCTTACCTTACCTTACTATAATAATATTTGGCCAACATATGAGGCATAAAAGTAAAATATAAAATAAAGGAATGAGCTACAACAATCCCTAACTAGTAAGAACGTCAAACTTACTATGATATTTAAAAAATATGAAAAAAAGGAAAAAACAATCGAAATGATCAACTTCCACAGCAATTTAGAAAAAATATGCGAGATAAAATAAACAAACCAATGATCAAAAATGAAATAAATAAAATAAATATTCTAAGAGTTATAATATAAAATGCGATGAATCAAAGAGTAATTGAAAATGAATAAAAATATTAATTGTATCAATAAAAATCAACGCTTGAAGCATTATCAAATGGTATTGACAGAGAGAATTAAGAATTAAATATGACTCGAACTGAGCAATAATGAAATGAAAAAGTAAAAGATTCCCAACAAATATTATTATTATTGTTATTATTATTAGTCACAAGATGACTGTATTGAAGATTCATTAATTAAGATTGACTGTTGAATAAGTCCAGCAATCATTTAACTGAGCAGGGATGATGTTCCCCTGACCTCAGAAAAAGTGTAGTTTTGAACGACGAAGTTAGGTAAGCCAATACAGCCCATCGGAATCGATTTCAGCAAAAAATTAGGGATATTTAGGGAAAATAAGATTTATAGGGAATAATTTATAATAAAAAGTCAATAAGCCAGATCGTAATAAGAGAAAATAATGAAGAAAAGACTTAGAAGAAAGGAAGTAGAAGATACAGAATTGAACATAAAACCAAACAAGAAGCAGGAGAATTTAAGAAGAAAATGATACAATACAATTGATAATTTCATCAAACTTAGAATCACGTTTTATAAAATGATCAATTTTGGTGGAAGGGCATTATATAACATCTCCAAATTCAGATCATATTTGATATCTATAAGTATGTAAGAAACGATAAAAAGTAATATATTCTGATAAATAAATAATGAAGAGAATAAAAATATAAAATGTAATTAAGAAAGAAGGAGGAAGAATGGTAAACCAAAAGTGATTATTAAATAAAATTATAGGATAGACTGACAGACAAATGACTTTGACCCAACCCCAGAGAGTGGCCAGATGAAAAACCAGAATAAAATGGAAGTGAAGGAGAAGAAAAATGAATATAAAAAGGGAACCAACCAAATATAAAGGAAATAAAGTGAAACAAGATGATAAAACACAGACAAATAATATAGAATAGAGAAGGGAGAAATGATACACTCAAAAATCATAAAGGAAACGAAACCAGTAAATAACCAATGTAAAAAAAATAAGTATTAGTATTGACTAAGTGACAAATGTAATTAATCACTGATAAAACCCGATAAATAAAGGTACACTAACCCAAGAATTAGAAGTATATGTAAGTAAGAACTCTAGAAAGACGTGAACTTATTAAGTATAAATAATATTTGTAAAGAAAGAGGGAGATGGTGAGAAATAAAAATAACTAAGTGACAAATAAAAAGTAATGGTAGGGATTACCCAGTAATAAACACTTAAAATAAAAAGTTTAAGACGTGCCAAAAGTGAAAGTGTAAAAACCCCAAAATAATGAGTAAATCAGTGATAAACACCAGATAGTTTAAAAGTGAAGGTTATGAATAAATAAGAATATTGTAAATGATAGTATGATAAAAAATAGTGATAGATAAGAAAACACTTAGTAAATCAGTGATAAACACTAAACGATTTAATGGTGAACATATAAGAATTGTATTGATAATAGTAATTAAAAATAGTATTTAGATTAGATATAAATGAAGGATACGATGTTGTTCAGGGGAGAAAGCCCATGTAAGGTAAACAGTTAGTGTTACCATGGATTGGAAGGAGAGATTATTAAAGAAGTAAGAAATTAAAAACACAATCAATAAACACCCCATGTTATAAGGGATAATCGATTAAGTAAGTTTAAAAGGAGTGATGATGTTTATCACCCAAAAAATAATAAAGAATGAAATGAATTGTAAACCAAAATTACCTAATAACTGGTAAAGATTGTTCAATTAAATTTATGAATAGGATATGGCTGAAGGAAGTATACAGTCCATAGGCCTAGTTGTTATATTTTATGTAATAAAGAATATTAAGTAATAGCCATATTGTTGACAATGGCAAGTTAAATAAATAAGAAGGTAAATCAATACAGAAATAATAAACACTGGAAAATCAGTTAGGAAATAATTGACAAGCCATGATGTAGAAAATAATGTTGACACATAATCAGTACAAAAACAACTTCAAAACACATCAACAAATAAACAAATCAATTATAATAACAAAACAAAACACTTTAGAGTAAAATGAGATATAATTGGTATAAAATAAGTAAATATAATCAATGGCTACTTAGGCCTATGAAATGCCTAACTGTAAAAAACAAATAAATACAAATTGTGTAAAATCAACAAAGAAATTAACAAATCCAAGGCGAGTAACCAGCCCAGGATAATTTATAAATCATATTAAAAGAAAAATGTTAGAATAAGGACTTAAATCAAAAGAGAAATATAGTTGACAAATATTAAAATAATTGTACAAACATTAATATTTTGAAGAACCCAACCTTATGGGATATCAAAATAATCTTTGAAAGAAAATAATAACAGTAGTGATAATATTTAATATGTAGGGAGGAAGACAGAAGAATAAAAGCAATCAGAAGATATACAGCTATTTTGAATAAAAATTCAAAATTGATAAAGGTTATAAGACAAGATTAACCAATCAGAATTAAATTGTAACCATGACAACAGACGTTGGTTACGAATTTTCCGTTAGATCTTATTACTCGTAAAGTGACGCTCTTGCAGAATACAAGCCAAATCGTGAACGACCAAAATTCTAATTTAAAAAGTCAAAATAGTAAACAAAATTACAGCAAACGAACAAGAAAGAAGCAGACGATGACTGAAACCATTTAACTGATGTCGAGGACCAATTAAATAAAAAAGAAATGAATAAATTGCTACGATTAATTTGAAAAAGATGCCAGACGCTCTAGACAATTGAATATGATTGCAGCCCAATTCCCTTTTACCTGAACAACTGAGTACACCCAGTCTACTGATGTGTTAAGTATCATTAAATTACCCAAATTTCAGAATTAAACCACTTTAAATATTTCTCACAGTAATCTGAACTCTCACTATAAACTGCATATAATTTCTTTCAAAGATTAAATAAAAAACTAAGACACTGAAAATTTGTCAACTAGTAAAAATAACCTGTTGTTAGTTTACGAACTTTTGAAACACTTTTACTACACTCCAGGAACAAGTTATAGCTACACATTATATTATTTAAGTATAAATAATGTAAGGTAGTGTATTTTAATTGTTGTAATCATAAATAATCCTTTTATCGTAATCACAAGAATCCAAGACGTTTGAACGAAAATATCTGTAAACAACTTCAACAGTCGCCATTATTGACGGTCTGATGCGTTCAAAATCAATTTGTCAAACCCTAGAGAAATTGTCTTATATTAATTGCCGGTGCAAATGTATTATAAAACAATATAATCTGTATTAAACTGAATAATTAGTAATCGCCAAACAATAAACAAGTACTGAGTGTAACCACTGTGTTTTAATTTCATTAGGAAGGTGTATTATAATTTGTGTACCTTTTTTTAGTGAACAGCTAGTATTGACGGCAAGCGCTCAGGTAGACAACTCAACGAACTACCGGCCTGATTAAGAAGGTCGAACCGAGGCGGGAATGAATTTGAATTCTCCACACCGCCTGAGCTGAACTCGCCCTATCATACTAAAATTTTGTTAATTGTTTTAATTAAACAATTTGGCGCCATCCGGGATTTACACACGCCTAGTGAACAACAGGTAAAGACTTTGATACCTAGTTAGTCGTACGTTCGCGACGGACACAATCAGCGTAAGTTACGTTCCATAGCGACGACGGATTGGTAAGACACGAGAGTACACGTTACACCAACTACACTTTTACCCGTTAACAATTAGACGGACATCGTTTGATTACAAACTGGTGACCAACTGGTGAGGCTAGAAGAAAGGGAAATACGAAATTCTAGCGGGGATTACAAAAGGACAACAAGACGCACAAGAGGGAAACATCAAGAGAAACCCCGCAGGAAATAAGAAAACGGCGGGAAAGGATCAAACGAAATACAGAATTAGTCAATAAACAACCAGGACGCAAAAGGATGGAAGTAATAAAGGAAGAAATAGAAAATGATAGTAAAATCGAGATAGAAGAAGGATCAAATAATGAAAATAAGAAACATACGAAAATACCTGAACAAAAGAGACAATTAAGCTATGCGGAATGGATAACAGAATTATTGAAAAAATTCAGCAAGGAGATGGAGTATATCAAGAAAAATACCACTGATCACGAGCGAGCACAGATGAGTCGCGCGAATGTAGCCGGAACACCGAATGACAAAATGACATTAAGAGATATTTATAATGAATTGTGAGAGATAGACGCCAGGTGCAATAAAGAAGAGACTATCGGGACAGCCCAAGAAAATAACGGTAACAAGGTGGAAGGAATGTCTGGGAGAGATGTGAGGATAATTTTACACAGATGAAAAATGAAAGAACGGGAATATACGCACCAGTGACAGAGGAATATGCACAGGAGGAATATGAACAAATGAGACAATTAAGAAGACAACCAGAAAAACCAATACAAATGGAAAACGCAGAATTAAGAGAATGGATAAGGGTTATGTTTGAACTATCCAGAGAAGATGTTTGTAATTGGAGGAAGGAACATAATCGATTATTAATAGAAGAGTTCGAGGAAATACCAAATAATGAAAACATGGAACAATCAAGTATTCAAATAGAAGAAGAAATAGTCAAAGGGAAGCAACAGAAGAAAATGCCAGAACAACCACAGAAAGTGACCCTGCAGGACGTAATGAATTTAATGGTTGAACAAAGTAGACAAAATAATGAAAGTTTGATAAAACAAATAAACGAAAAATTGGACAGAAACAAGGAAGAAACTAACGACAAGTTAAAAGAAATTAACAAAAGATTCGACAGAATGGAAGAGAATGTCAGAAAGTTAAGTGAAACATTAGATAACGGGTTCCAGAAATTGAATGAAACAATAGACACCACTTCTGAAGGTAGTAAGGAGATAGAAATTAAAGAAGACCAAAATGTATTATTATCTGAAAATAAAAATAAAACAAACAAAGAGAATATCCAAACCATGGAAATGAAGACTAAAAAAAGGCATCAAAGAAAACTAATCAATACCAGAGAAGAATTGAAGATGATGAAGAACGGACTACTTGAGATGTTTAATCTACCAATTACCGACCAGAATGAAATAATGAATTTTAAAAATAACAGAAGGAACTTAATAGAAACTTTAGAAAGGAATCGCTACCAAAAAGTGTGTAACACATTAAGAAGGTCGATCAGAAAATGGAATACAACAGAAATAGAAACGCAAAATAGACCAATATCAGTGAGAAGATCAACGATGGAGGTACGAGTAACTTCGTTGAGTAATAACGAAAATGCTAAAGTAATTGAGGTAGAAATTGATAATAAAGAACACATGGTATTAGAAGAATGGCTGTACCAGATAGAAGAGACATATATCACATGGACAGAAATAGTTATGCACACCAGAGCAGTCCGAACAACGGGGGGTAACTCATGTAATCATGGACCATGGGTAAACCAAGTGCAGATGAACACTGGAATATGGGACTGATTTCTTGATTACTGAACCAGCAAACCAATGGAAAGGAAGGAACATTAAATTAACTAAAATAATTAATAATCATCAAAGGGGAGAACATAAACGAATACTTAAGACAAATGGATGGAAATGACTGAAAAAACTAAAGTTGAATAAACAACCGAAGTAATTTAAATAAAAAAGAGATAACAAAACAAACGAATAGTTTACAAATAGATAATAAAGAAATAAGTTGCAAGATGAAATTTCAAAATTCAAAAAGTTATGTAAGACCAACTTACAAAATTATTTAGAGCATATATGAGATAAAAGAAAAAAAATGATAAATAATAATAAAAAAGAATTATGTAATACCTTACCTTACCTTACTATAATAATATTTGGCCAACATATGAGGCATAAAAGTAAAATATAAAATAAAGGAATGAGCTACAACAATCCCTAACTAGTAAGAACGTCAAACTTACTATGATATTTAAAAAATATGAAAAAAAGGAAAAAACAATCGAAATGATCAACTTCCACAGCAATTTAGAAAAAATATGCGAGATAAAATAAACAAACCAATGATCAAAAATGAAATAAATAAAATAAATATTCTAAGAGTTATAATATAAAATGCGATGAATCAAAGAGTAATTGAAAATGAATAAAAATATTAATTGTATCAATAAAAATCAACGCTTGAAGCATTATCAAATGGTATTGACAGAGAGAATTAAGAATTAAATATGACTCGAACTGAGCAATAATGAAATGAAAAAGTAAAAGATTCCCAACAAATATTATTATTATTGTTATTATTATTAGTCACAAGATGACTGTATTGAAGATTCATTAATTAAGATTGACTGTTGAATAAGTCCAGCAATCA
Source organism: Magicicada septendecula (assembly GCA_034769895.1). NCBI lineage: Eukaryota > Metazoa > Arthropoda > Insecta > Hemiptera > Cicadidae > Magicicada > Magicicada septendecula. The sequence continues at coordinate 12,518 of JAWRYS010000209.1, read as the reverse complement.
TTTAACTGAGCAGGGATGATGTTCCCCTGACCTCAGAAAAAGTGTAGTTTTGAACGACGAAGTTAGGTAAGCCAATACAGCCCATCGGAATCGATTTCAGCAAAAAATTAGGGATATTTAGGGAAAATAAGATTTATAGGGAATAATTTATAATAAAAAGTCAATAAGCCAGATCGTAATAAGAGAAAATAATGAAGAAAAGACTTAGAAGAAAGGAAGTAGAAGATACAGAATTGAACATAAAACCAAACAAGAAGCAGGAGAATTTAAGAAGAAAATGATACAATACAATTGATAATTTCATCAAACTTAGAATCACGTTTTATAAAATGATCAATTTTGGTGGAAGGGCATTATATAACATCTCCAAATTCAGATCATATTTGATATCTATAAGTATGTAAGAAACGATAAAAAGTAATATATTCTGATAAATAAATAATGAAGAGAATAAAAATATAAAATGTAATTAAGAAAGAAGGAGGAAGAATGGTAAACCAAAAGTGATTATTAAATAAAATTATAGGATAGACTGACAGACAAATGACTTTGACCCAACCCCAGAGAGTGGCCAGATGAAAAACCAGAATAAAATGGAAGTGAAGGAGAAGAAAAATGAATATAAAAAGGGAACCAACCAAATATAAAGGAAATAAAGTGAAACAAGATGATAAAACACAGACAAATAATATAGAATAGAGAAGGGAGAAATGATACACTCAAAAATCATAAAGGAAACGAAACCAGTAAATAACCAATGTAAAAAAAATAAGTATTAGTATTGACTAAGTGACAAATGTAATTAATCACTGATAAAACCCGATAAATAAAGGTACACTAACCCAAGAATTAGAAGTATATGTAAGTAAGAACTCTAGAAAGACGTGAACTTATTAAGTATAAATAATATTTGTAAAGAAAGAGGGAGATGGTGAGAAATAAAAATAACTAAGTGACAAATAAAAAGTAATGGTAGGGATTACCCAGTAATAAACACTTAAAATAAAAAGTTTAAGACGTGCCAAAAGTGAAAGTGTAAAAACCCCAAAATAATGAGTAAATCAGTGATAAACACCAGATAGTTTAAAAGTGAAGGTTATGAATAAATAAGAATATTGTAAATGATAGTATGATAAAAAATAGTGATAGATAAGAAAACACTTAGTAAATCAGTGATAAACACTAAACGATTTAATGGTGAACATATAAGAATTGTATTGATAATAGTAATTAAAAATAGTATTTAGATTAGATATAAATGAAGGATACGATGTTGTTCAGGGGAGAAAGCCCATGTAAGGTAAACAGTTAGTGTTACCATGGATTGGAAGGAGAGATTATTAAAGAAGTAAGAAATTAAAAACACAATCAATAAACACCCCATGTTATAAGGGATAATCGATTAAGTAAGTTTAAAAGGAGTGATGATGTTTATCACCCAAAAAATAATAAAGAATGAAATGAATTGTAAACCAAAATTACCTAATAACTGGTAAAGATTGTTCAATTAAATTTATGAATAGGATATGGCTGAAGGAAGTATACAGTCCATAGGCCTAGTTGTTATATTTTATGTAATAAAGAATATTAAGTAATAGCCATATTGTTGACAATGGCAAGTTAAATAAATAAGAAGGTAAATCAATACAGAAATAATAAACACTGGAAAATCAGTTAGGAAATAATTGACAAGCCATGATGTAGAAAATAATGTTGACACATAATCAGTACAAAAACAACTTCAAAACACATCAACAAATAAACAAATCAATTATAATAACAAAACAAAACACTTTAGAGTAAAATGAGATATAATTGGTATAAAATAAGTAAATATAATCAATGGCTACTTAGGCCTATGAAATGCCTAACTGTAAAAAACAAATAAATACAAATTGTGTAAAATCAACAAAGAAATTAACAAATCCAAGGCGAGTAACCAGCCCAGGATAATTTATAAATCATATTAAAAGAAAAATGTTAGAATAAGGACTTAAATCAAAAGAGAAATATAGTTGACAAATATTAAAATAATTGTACAAACATTAATATTTTGAAGAACCCAACCTTATGGGATATCAAAATAATCTTTGAAAGAAAATAATAACAGTAGTGATAATATTTAATATGTAGGGAGGAAGACAGAAGAATAAAAGCAATCAGAAGATATACAGCTATTTTGAATAAAAATTCAAAATTGATAAAGGTTATAAGACAAGATTAACCAATCAGAATTAAATTGTAACCATGACAACAGACGTTGGTTACGAATTTTCCGTTAGATCTTATTACTCGTAAAGTGACGCTCTTGCAGAATACAAGCCAAATCGTGAACGACCAAAATTCTAATTTAAAAAGTCAAAATAGTAAACAAAATTACAGCAAACGAACAAGAAAGAAGCAGACGATGACTGAAACCATTTAACTGATGTCGAGGACCAATTAAATAAAAAAGAAATGAATAAATTGCTACGATTAATTTGAAAAAGATGCCAGACGCTCTAGACAATTGAATATGATTGCAGCCCAATTCCCTTTTACCTGAACAACTGAGTACACCCAGTCTACTGATGTGTTAAGTATCATTAAATTACCCAAATTTCAGAATTAAACCACTTTAAATATTTCTCACAGTAATCTGAACTCTCACTATAAACTGCATATAATTTCTTTCAAAGATTAAATAAAAAACTAAGACACTGAAAATTTGTCAACTAGTAAAAATAACCTGTTGTTAGTTTACGAACTTTTGAAACACTTTTACTACACTCCAGGAACAAGTTATAGCTACACATTATATTATTTAAGTATAAATAATGTAAGGTAGTGTATTTTAATTGTTGTAATCATAAATAATCCTTTTATCGTAATCACAAGAATCCAAGACGTTTGAACGAAAATATCTGTAAACAACTTCAACAGTCGCCATTATTGACGGTCTGATGCGTTCAAAATCAATTTGTCAAACCCTAGAGAAATTGTCTTATATTAATTGCCGGTGCAAATGTATTATAAAACAATATAATCTGTATTAAACTGAATAATTAGTAATCGCCAAACAATAAACAAGTACTGAGTGTAACCACTGTGTTTTAATTTCATTAGGAAGGTGTATTATAATTTGTGTACCTTTTTTTAGTGAACAGCTAGTATTGACGGCAAGCGCTCAGGTAGACAACTCAACGAACTACCGGCCTGATTAAGAAGGTCGAACCGAGGCGGGAATGAATTTGAATTCTCCACACCGCCTGAGCTGAACTCGCCCTATCATACTAAAATTTTGTTAATTGTTTTAATTAAACAATTTGGCGCCATCCGGGATTTACACACGCCTAGTGAACAACAGGTAAAGACTTCGATACCTAGTTAGTCGTACGTTCGCGACGGACACAATCAGCGTAAGTTACGTTCCATAGCGACGACGGATTGGTAAGACACGAGAGTACACGTTACACCAACTACACTTTTACCCGTTAACAATTAGACGGACATCGTTTGATTACAAACTGGTGACCAACTGGTGAGGCTAGAAGAAAGGGAAATACGAAATTCTAGCGGGGATTACAAAAGGACAACAAGACGCACAAGAGGGAAACATCAAGAGAAACCCCGCAGGAAATAAGAAAACGGCGGGAAAGGATCAAACGAAATACAGAATTAGTCAATAAACAACCAGGACGCAAAAGGATGGAAGTAATAAAGGAAGAAATAGAAAATGATAGTAAAATCGAGATAGAAGAAGGATCAAATAATGAAAATAAGAAACATACGAAAATACCTGAACAAAAGAGACAATTAAGCTATGCGGAATGGATAACAGAATTATTGAAAAAATTCAGCAAGGAGATGGAGTATATCAAGAAAAATACCACTGATCACGAGCGAGCACAGATGAGTCGCGCGAATGTAGCCGGAACACCGAATGACAAAATGACATTAAGAGATATTTATAATGAATTGTGAGAGATAGACGCCAGGTGCAATAAAGAAGAGACTATCGGGACAGCCCAAGAAAATAACGGTAACAAGGTGGAAGGAATGTCTGGGAGAGATGTGAGGATAATTTTACACAGATGAAAAACGAAAGAACGGGAATATACGCACCAGTGACAGAGGAATATGCACAGGAGGAATATGAACAAATGAGACAATTAAGAAGACAACCAGAAAAACCAATACAAATGGAAAACGCAGAATTAAGAGAATGGATAAGGGTTATGTTTGAACTATCCAGAGAAGATGTTTGTAATTGGAGGAAGGAACATAATCGATTATTAATAGAAGAGTTCGAGGAAATACCAAATAATGAAAACATGGAACAATCAAGTATTCAAATAGAAGAAGAAATAGTCAAAGGGAAGCAACAGAAGAAAATGCCAGAACAACCACAGAAAGTGACCCTGCAGGACGTAATGAATTTAATGGTTGAACAAAGTAGACAAAATAATGAAAGTTTGATAAAACAAATAAACGAAAAATTGGACAGAAACAAGGAAGAAACTAACGACAAGTTAAAAGAAATTAACAAAAGATTCGACAGAATGGAAGAGAATGTCAGAAAGTTAAGTGAAACATTAGATAACGGGTTCCAGAAATTGAATGAAACAATAGACACCACTTCTGAAGGTAGTAAGGAGATAGAAATTAAAGAAGACCAAAATGTATTATTATCTGAAAATAAAAATAAAACAAACAAAGAGAATATCCAAACCATGGAAATGAAGACTAAAAAAAGGCATCAAAGAAAACTAATCAATACCAGAGAAGAATTGAAGATGATGAAGAACGGACTACTTGAGATGTTTAATCTACCAATTACCGACCAGAATGAAATAATGAATTTTAAAAATAACAGAAGGAACTTAATAGAAACTTTAGAAAGGAATCGCTACCAAAAAGTGTGTAACACATTAAGAAGGTCGATCAGAAAATGGAATACAACAGAAATAGAAACGCAAAATAGACCAATATCAGTGAGAAGATCAACGATGGAGGTACGAGTAACTTCGTTGAGTAATAACGAAAATGCTAAAGTAATTGAGGTAGAAATTGATAATAAAGAACACATGGTATTAGAAGAATGGCTGTACCAGATAGAAGAGACATATATCACACGGACAGAAATAGTTATGCACACCAGAGCAGTCCGAACAACGGGGGGTAACTCATGTAATCATGGACCATGGGTAAACCAAGTGCAGATGAACACTGGAATATGGGACTGATTTCTTGATTACTGAACCAGCAAACCAATGGAAAGGAAGGAACATTAAATTAACTAAAATAATTAATAATCATCAAAGGGGAGAACATAAACGAATACTTAAGACAAATGGATGGAAATGACTGAAAAAACTAAAGTTGAATAAACAACCGAAGTAATTTAAATAAAAAAGAGATAACAAAACAAACGAATAGTTTACAAATAGATAATAAAGAAATAAGTTGCAAGATGAAATTTCAAAATTCAAAAAGTTTTGTAAGACCAACTTACAAAATTATTTAGAGCATATATGAGATAAAAGAAAAAAAATGATAAATAATAATAAAAAAGAATTATGTAATACCTTACCTTACCTTACTATAATAATATTTGGCCAACATATGAGGCATAAAAGTAAAATATAAAATAAAGGAATGAGCTACAACAATCCCTAACTAGTAAGAACGTCAAACTTACTATGATATTTAAAAAATATGAAAAAAAGGAAAAAACAATCGAAATGATCAACTTCCACAGCAATTTAGAAAAAATATGCGAGATAAAATAAACAAACCAATGATCAAAAATGAAATAAATAAAATAAATATTCTAAGAGTTATAATATAAAATGAGATGAATCAAAGAGTAATTGAAAATGAATAAAAATATTAATTGTATCAATAAAAATCAACGCTTGAAGCATTATCAAATGGTATTGACAGAGAGAATTAAGAATTAAATATGACTCGAACTGAGCAATAATGAAATGAAAAAGTAAAAGATTCCCAACAAATATTATTATTATTGTTATTATTATTAGTCACAAGATGACTGTATTGAAGATTCATTAATTAAGATTGACTGTTGAATAAGTCCAGCAATCATTTAACTGAGCAGGGATGATGTTCCCCTGACCTCAGAAAAAGTGTAGTTTTGAACGACGAAGTTAGGTAAGCCAATACAGCCCATCGGAATCGATTTCAGCAAAAAATTAGGGATATTTAGGGAAAATAAGATTTATAGGGAATAATTTATAATAAAAAGTCAATAAGCCAGATCGTAATAAGAGAAAATAATGAAGAAAAGACTTAGAAGAAAGGAAGTAGAAGATACAGAATTGAACATAAAACCAAACAAGAAGCAGGAGAATTTAAGAAGAAAATGATACAATACAATTGATAATTTCATCAAACTTAGAATCACGTTTTATAAAATGATCAATTTTGGTGGAAGGGCATTATATAACATCTCCAAATTCAGATCATATTTGATATCTATAAGTATGTAAGAAACGATAAAAAGTAATATATTCTGATAAATAAATAATGAAGAGAATAAAAATATAAAATGTAATTAAGAAAGAAGGAGGAAGAATGGTAAACCAAAAGTGATTATTAAATAAAATTATAGGATAGACTGACAGACAAATGACTTTGACCCAACCCCAGAGAGTGGCCAGATGAAAAACCAGAATAAAATGGAAGTGAAGGAGAAGAAAAATGAATATAAAAAGGGAACCAACCAAATATAAAGGAAATAAAGTGAAACAAGATGATAAAACACAGACAAATAATATAGAATAGAGAAGGGAGAAATGATACACTCAAAAATCATAAAGGAAACGAAACCAGTAAATAACCAATGTAAAAAAAATAAGTATTAGTATTGACTAAGTGACAAATGTAATTAATCACTGATAAAACCCGATAAATAAAGGTACACTAACCCAAGAATTAGAAGTATATGTAAGTAAGAACTCTAGAAAGACGTGAACTTATTAAGTATAAATAATATTTGTAAAGAAAGAGGGAGATGGTGAGAAATAAAAATAACTAAGTGACAAATAAAAAGTAATGGTAGGGATTACCCAGTAATAAACACTTAAAATAAAAAGTTTAAGACGTGCCAAAAGTGAAAGTGTAAAAACCCCAAAATAATGAGTAAATCAGTGATAAACACCAGATAGTTTAAAAGTGAAGGTTATGAATAAATAAGAATATTGTAAATGATAGTATGATAAAAAATAGTGATAGATAAGAAAACACTTAGTAAATCAGTGATAAACACTAAACGATTTAATGGTGAACATATAAGAATTGTATTGATAATAGTAATTAAAAATAGTATTTAGATTAGATATAAATGAAGGATACGATGTTGTTCAGGGGAGAAAGCCCATGTAAGGTAAACAGTTAGTGTTACCATGGATTGGAAGGAGAGATTATTAAAGAAGTAAGAAATTAAAAACACAATCAATAAACACCCCATGTTATAAGGGATAATCGATTAAGTAAGTTTAAAAGGAGTGATGATGTTTATCACCCAAAAAATAATAAAGAATGAAATGAATTGTAAACCAAAATTACCTAATAACTGGTAAAGATTGTTCAATTAAATTTATGAATAGGATATGGCTGAAGGAAGTATACAGTCCATAGGCCTAGTTGTTATATTTTATGTAATAAAGAATATTAAGTAATAGCCATATTGTTGACAATGGCAAGTTAAATAAATAAGAAGGTAAATCAATACAGAAATAATAAACACTGGAAAATCAGTTAGGAAATAATTGACAAGCCATGATGTAGAAAATAATGTTGACACATAATCAGTACAAAAACAACTTCAAAACACATCAACAAATAAACAAATCAATTATAATAACAAAACAAAACACTTTAGAGTAAAATGAGATATAATTGGTATAAAATAAGTAAATATAATCAATGGCTACTTAGGCCTATGAAATGCCTAACTGTAAAAAACAAATAAATACAAATTGTGTAAAATCAACAAAGAAATTAACAAATCCAAGGCGAGTAACCAGCCCAGGATAATTTATAAATCATATTAAAAGAAAAATGTTAGAATAAGGACTTAAATCAAAAGAGAAATATAGTTGACAAATATTAAAATAATTGTACAAACATTAATATTTTGAAGAACCCAACCTTATGGGATATCAAAATAATCTTTGAAAGAAAATAATAACAGTAGTGATAATATTTAATATGTAGGGAGGAAGACAGAAGAATAAAAGCAATCAGAAGATATACAGCTATTTTGAATAAAAATTCAAAATTGATAAAGGTTATAAGACAAGATTAACCAATCAGAATTAAATTGTAACCATGACAACAGACGTTGGTTACGAATTTTCCGTTAGATCTTATTACTCGTAAAGTGACGCTCTTGCAGAATACAAGCCAAATCGTGAACGACCAAAATTCTAATTTAAAAAGTCAAAATAGTAAACAAAATTACAGCAAACGAACAAGAAAGAAGCAGACGATGACTGAAACCATTTAACTGATGTCGAGGACCAATTAAATAAAAAAGAAATGAATAAATTGCTACGATTAATTTGAAAAAGATGCCAGACGCTCTAGACAATTGAATATGATTGCAGCCCAATTCCCTTTTACCTGAACAACTGAGTACACCCAGTCTACTGATGTGTTAAGTATCATTAAATTACCCAAATTTCAGAATTAAACCACTTTAAATATTTCTCACAGTAATCTGAACTCTCACTATAAACTGCATATAATTTCTTTCAAAGATTAAATAAAAAACTAAGACACTGAAAATTTGTCAACTAGTAAAAATAACCTGTTGTTAGTTTACGAACTTTTGAAACACTTTTACTACACTCCAGGAACAAGTTATAGCTACACATTATATTATTTAAGTATAAATAATGTAAGGTAGTGTATTTTAATTGTTGTAATCATAAATAATCCTTTTATCGTAATCACAAGAATCCAAGACGTTTGAACGAAAATATCTGTAAACAACTTCAACAGTCGCCATTATTGACGGTCTGATGCGTTCAAAATCAATTTGTCAAACCCTAGAGAAATTGTCTTATATTAATTGCCGGTGCAAATGTATTATAAAACAATATAATCTGTATTAAACTGAATAATTAGTAATCGCCAAACAATAAACAAGTACTGAGTGTAACCACTGTGTTTTAATTTCATTAGGAAGGTGTATTATAATTTGTGTACCTTTTTTTAGTGAACAGCTAGTATTGACGGCAAGCGCTCAGGTAGACAACTCAACGAACTACCGGCCTGATTAAGAAGGTCGAACCGAGGCGGGAATGAATTTGAATTCTCCACACCGCCTGAGCTGAACTCGCCCTATCATACTAAAATTTTGTTAATTGTTTTAATTAAACAATTTGGCGCCATCCGGGATTTACACACGCCTAGTGAACAACAGGTAAAGACTTCGATACCTAGTTAGTCGTACGTTCGCGACGGACACAATCAGCGTAAGTTACGTTCCATAGCGACGACGGATTGGTAAGACACGAGAGTACACGTTACACCAACTACACTTTTACCCGTTAACAATTAGACGGACATCGTTTGATTACAAACTGGTGACCAACTGGTGAGGCTAGAAGAAAGGGAAATACGAAATTCTAGCGGGGATTACAAAAGGACAACAAGACGCACAAGAGGGAAACATCAAGAGAAACCCCGCAGGAAATAAGAAAACGGCGGGAAAGGATCAAACGAAATACAGAATTAGTCAATAAACAACCAGGACGCAAAAGGATGGAAGTAATAAAGGAAGAAATAGAAAATGATAGTAAAATCGAGATAGAAGAAGGATCAAATAATGAAAATAAGAAACATACGAAAATACCTGAACAAAAGAGACAATTAAGCTATGCGGAATGGATAACAGAATTATTGAAAAAATTCAGCAAGGAGATGGAGTATATCAAAAAAAAATACCACTGATCACGAGCGAGCACAGATGAGTCGCGCGAATGTAGCCGGAACACCGAATGACAAAATGACATTAAGAGATATTTATAATGAATTGTGAGAGATAGACGCCAGGTGCAATAAAGAAGAGACTATCGGGACAGCCCAAGAAAATAACGGTAACAAGGTGGAAGGAATGTCTGGGAGAGATGTGAGGATAATTTTACACAGATGAAAAACGAAAGAACGGGAATATACGCACCAGTGACAGAGGAATATGCACAGGAGGAATATGAACAAATGAGACAATTAAGAAGACAACCAGAAAAACCAATACAAATGGAAAACGCAGAATTAAGAGAATGGATAAGGGTTATGTTTGAACTATCCAGAGAAGATGTTTGTAATTGGAGGAAGGAACATAATCGATTATTAATAGAAGAGTTCGAGGAAATACCAAATAATGAAAACATGGAACAATCAAGTATTCAAATAGAAGAAGAAATAGTCAAAGGGAAGCAACAGAAGAAAATGCCAGAACAACCACAGAAAGTGACCCTGCAGGACGTAATGAATTTAATGGTTGAACAAAGTAGACAAAATAATGAAAGTTGATAAAACAAATAAACGAAAAATTGGACAGAAACAAGGAAGAAACTAACGACAAGTTAAAAGAAATTAACAAAAGATTCGACAGAATGGAAGAGAATGTCAGAAAGTTAAGTGAAACATTAGATAACGGGTTCCAGAAATTGAATGAAACAATAGACACCACTTCTGAAGGTAGTAAGGAGATAGAAATTAAAGAAGACCAAAATGTATTATTATCTGAAAATAAAAATAAAACAAACAAAGAGAATATCCAAACCATGGAAATGAAGACTAAAAAAAGGCATCAAAGAAAACTAATCAATACCAGAGAAGAATTGAAGATGATGAAGAACGGACTACTTGAGATGTTTAATCTACCAATTACCGACCAGAATGAAATAATGAATTTTAAAAATAACAGAAGGAACTTAATAGAAACTTTAGAAAGGAATCGCTACCAAAAAGTGTGTAACACATTAAGAAGGTCGATCAGAAAATGGAATACAACAGAAATAGAAACGCAAAATAGACCAATATCAGTGAGAAGATCAACGATGGAGGTACGAGTAACTTCGTTGAGTAATAACGAAAATGCTAAAGTAATTGAGGTAGAAATTGATAATAAAGAACACATGGTATTAGAAGAATGGCTGTACCAGATAGAAGAGACATATATCACACGGACAGAAATAGTTATGCACACCAGAGCAGTCCGAACAACGGGGGGTAACTCATGTAATCATGGACCATGGGTAAACCAAGTGCAGATGAACACTGGAATATGGGACTGATTTCTTGATTACTGAACCAGCAAACCAATGGAAAGGAAGGAACATTAAATTAACTAAAATAATTAATAATCATCAAAGGGGAGAACATAAACGAATACTTAAGACAAATGGATGGAAATGACTGAAAAAACTAAAGTTGAATAAACAACCGAAGTAATTTAAATAAAAAAGAGATAACAAAACAAACGAATAGTTTACAAATAGATAATAAAGAAATAAGTTGCAAGATGAAATTTCAAAATTCAAAAAGTTTTGTAAGACCAACTTACAAAATTATTTAGAGCATATATGAGATAAAAGAAAAAAAATGATAAATAATAATAAAAAAGAATTATGTAATACCTTACCTTACCTTACTATAATAATATTTGGCCAACATATGAGGCATAAAAGTAAAATATAAAATAAAGGAATGAGCTACAACAATCCCTAACTAGTAAGAACGTCAAACTTACTATGATATTTAAAAAATATGAAAAAAAGGAAAAAACAATCGAAATGATCAACTTCCACAGCAATTTAGAAAAAATATGCGAGATAAAATAAACAAACCAATGATCAAAAATGAAATAAATAAAATAAATATTCTAAGAGTTATAATATAAAATGAGATGAATCAAAGAGTAATTGAAAATGAATAAAAATATTAATTGTATCAATAAAAATCAACGCTTGAAGCATTATCAAATGGTATTGACAGAGAGAATTAAGAATTAAATATGACTCGAACTGAGCAATAATGAAATGAAAAAGTAAAAGATTCCCAACAAATATTATTATTATTGTTATTATTATTAGTCACAAGATGACTGTATTGAAGATTCATTAATTAAGATTGACTGTTGAATAAGTCCAGCAATCATTTAACTGAGCAGGGATGATGTTCCCCTGACCTCAGAAAAAGTGTAGTTTTGAACGACGAAGTTAGGTAAGCCAATACAGCCCATCGGAATCGATTTCAGCAAAAAATTAGGGATATTTAGGGAAAATAAGATTTATAGGGAATAATTTATAATAAAAAGTCAATAAGCCAGATCGTAATAAGAGAAAATAATGAAGAAAAGACTTAGAAGAAAGGAAGTAGAAGATACAGAATTGAACATAAAACCAAACAAGAAGCAGGAGAATTTAAGAAGAAAATGATACAATACAATTGATAATTTCATCAAACTTAGAATCACGTTTTATAAAATGATCAATTTTGGT